>QEWY01000747.1:867038-968071 GCA_006503575.1 Baylisascaris schroederi
ATATATATATATAGCATATATAGCGTATATATATATATATATATATATATATATATACGCTTAAATACTTAAGTACTCTTAAATGCTCTTAAAACTCAGCAGTGCAATAGATGTCATTCAAGGATACAATAGCACAGTAGAAAGTTTCAAAGGGATAATCAAATGTCTCCAGCTTTTTTCTTCTCTGAATCACGGTCAATGAATGTAATATCGATCGGTCGATAATGTGTGCTCTTTTGAAAAACCTAATGGAACCTATCGAGTTCTATCTCCCTGCATAGAGATGAAGTGAAAAATGGAAATATGGCTTTATTTATTTGAATTTTTGTGCAATAAACTTGGTTAATTTAAGCAAATATGAATACATATTCATTGATTCACCTAGGTGGGATAGGTAGTCTATTAGCTTGCTCGTGAAACGCCTAAAAGTAGACAGGCTAAATCTTAAATTTGCTTTGATGATTAGGTTTAATTGACATTAAGTTGATTTTTTAGTGAATTTCTTTCGAAACCTCTGGAAGATTGTTCCTTTATCAACATACTAGCGAGTGAATTTCCTATGTCAGCTATTAGACGGAAGAAGGTGATTATATGGTTGTGCCGGTTGGTGGATGCACCCAATTCCGAAGCAATCAGCAAAATATCCTCAATATATGAATGCTATTTGCTTATGAATACACTGAAGTTGCCCTGAGGCGTCGGAAAAGAACGGCTACGAAACCAAAAGTAAGCGATGTCGAAGCGGTGCACCTGACGTTCCTCGCGCCTGACGTTGTATCCTGTGCAGAGATCGTCGTTGTCGTCACTTCAAAATGAACAACGCTCATTTAACATTCAATTATTATCTTTAAATTAGCTTTAAAATGAAAAAAATTTTATGTCTGTAAAATGCATCATTCGATTATAAACTGATTGATTAACTATCGATGACATAATTATGAATAAGTAATGCAGCAGATTCTTTGAAGATCGCTGAGAAAATTTTAATAAAAGGTTGATGTAGAGTCGAAAAACTTTAGTATTTCTAGGAATGAGAAAAGGCGCAATACCTTCTAATTTTTGCGAAAACTTTGTGCCCGACAAAATCTATGCACGTATGCGCTTATGTTTACCTGTAGCAGCTTCTCTTCCATATTATCAACTCTTAACATTTGCCGAATTGAAAGGTATATAGAGCTCCATGTGTGGAGTGATGCAACAAGAATGACCAGGTAGTTCGGCAGGTGAAAAATTGTGCTAAATAAGAGTGGTATATATTGAGAGCACGTCACCTGGCAGTTATAATCGTCGCATGCGAAATTCCTTTTTCGCATGCGAATTTGCTTCGTTGGCGCAGAGATTTTCACTCGAGAAATTTATGCTACCATTTTTATTCATGAATATTGCAAAGAAATTTTACACCAATGCAATAAAATGGAAAGTTTTATAAGTATTGCTTCTGCGGTTCTTTTTTGCACGTTTTGCCCGTTGCGTGGTCGTTGAATGTATCGGCCAGCAAAGAATGTCGGTACAACTGCTATTAGTGGCGTTGTTTAGCTCGATAATCGGCGGGATATTCCTCTCTTTAAATACTGAAGTCAATGAGTTTAAGCTATTATAGGCCGAAATTAACTGTTCTACGTTGAGGAGCAACTGAAAATAGGCTGTCTTTGAAAAGTAATTAGGAAAAGTCGACAGCAGAAGCATAAGCTGGTTAAAGGAATCCTCATCTCAGAAGCCATGTTTTTATTGGAAATCGCTTTTTCGGCATTTTGTTTCCTTGACTGAGGAGAGTTTTCGTCCTAATTTCTGAACTGGAACAGGCTCATTTGAATGTCTTTATGTGGAGAAGCACAAAAATGTAGTTTACAAGAATCCTTCTTCATATTATTTTCCTCTATAAAATTGCAGCTATTGGCTAAGTGCTGCTTCGTTTACAATTTTTACATANTAATAATAATAATAATAACAATAATATAACAGTTTTAAACATATTCACCACTCAACTTTTTTTCAGTTATAGGTTTCTTTATTCGAATCATGACTCATCTTAAATTTTTTCTCCAATTTCTTGCTCATTTCCGGTCGTTTCATTGTATTCAACATTTTAATTTTATAGGTTGAATATCGTAATTGCGATAATTTTTTTCGAATAAATTCTATGAATCAGTCTTTTTCAATCATAAAAGTCAATAATTAAACAATGGCATTTGAAAATTTCGTTCGATGAAATTATAAGACGACTTTATTATTACTGATATTAAATATTTTTTGCTAAATTTATACAAAAACATTAATACAAGAGGAGAACTGAATAGAGTGCCGATAGATTGATTTTACAAGGGAAATATTATTTAAATTACTAATATAAGTATTATTTTAGAGCCAAAAATTCAGTCTATAGAATTGCAACAAAAGGATCGAAAATTATCTTCCGCTCTTATCGAATCTGAAAACTTAATCAAAAATGATGAAAAAAATTAATTAGTATTTAAATAAATGAGAGCATTTCCGCAATAATCGAAACCGAATTAATTAAATACTCATATTTTTTTCCATAAAAATTGTGGATGATAGAGTGAAAAGTTAATCCAGAAATTTTAATCAACAGCTGTCCTATTAAATTCATATCTAATCGATTTCAAATTCTTCATTCAAATATTCGTTAATAATGGGATAATATTCATGAAGACAACTGACTAGACTACCTGTATGCATAATAGGTAAGTGAGTAGAATGATGGCAACACAACTGAGGTGCATAATGAGTTTCTGCAAGATAAAATAAAGCTTAATGATGATGTGAAAGGTATCGTTTTTTTAATGTTATCTCATAACGTCGAATATGAGATAATATTGCAAATATCAAACCACTCTTCTCTATAATAGCGGAAGTTTCTCTATAATAGCGAAAGTTTTTCGAATTATTACCAACAAAATGAGCTGCTTGAAACATCTACTTCATGCAAATTCTTTTTTTTTAATTGTAGCGAATTTCTGTAGAATCTTCTCTGTCATCTAGCAATTCATTAAATATTGAAATAAAAATGTGATGAGAGATGATATGATAATGTCAGGGATTCAATATTTCTATGAATAATTTCGTCAGCAGTGAATACAACAAATTTAATAATCTTTTGGTTAATATTTTAATCATCAGCAATCCTCTTATATAAGAAATGAACGCCTTCTCAGCCAATACACAATGGGGAATATTTAGTAAACGATGAAAATTTCTCATAATTTAATGAAACTCCGATTTAACTAGTAGGAAAATACAAAAATATAAGCGAATTTCTGAGGCAGTTAGTGTAGTCCATTGTACTTTATCTGAATTTGTGTAGATCAAAAAATTGATAGAGTCGATCCTATAATCGCAGCTCAGACAAACAATTTTAATGGAATCAGGCTATTAGTTCATTGTTTATTTTTTAGAAAAATATTTCACTGAAACTTTGATAAGTTTGAAAACTACTAAAAACTTCCAAAATTTTTTGTCTGCATATATCCACAATTGTGTCTTTTTGCTCTCAACAGTATTATTGTTTTATAATTTGACTTTGTTCAATATAGGTTCCACCAAATTCGTATACTTATCTTCTATCTTATTACTATCTATCAGTTACCTTTTATAATATTGCCATTAACAACTTTATCAACACTACAGAAACTTCAGTAATATCTGTTCAGGACTATGCATTATTAGTGTATCGTATTGTAGAAACTAATTCGGCAGCAATATTCATTTCGGTTTTACGAGGGTATTTCTGGCTTTATGAGGGTTTTTTCCGCCTTATAAGGGTACTTTTCATAAAAGCTAAAGGTAAAGTAAGTTGATTTTTCAAGTGGCAAGTGAAATAGTCACTTGATAGGAATAAATGAATTCAATAGTTTCAATGAGCAGCAAGAATGATGCTTCGAGAGTGCGACTAAACGACACAAGAGCACAAAACCTTATGTATGTATATATGACGTCCGTCTGTCGTTCTTGGGTAAGCACACTGTTCGCTTAGTTGTCATGGAAACGTTCTCGGAGCTCATTTATACATACAAAAAAACTGTTTGACGCTCTTAGTTCAGTAGGTTGAAAGTGAGAAGACAACGACTAACTAAAATTTAATTTACATTATCGAATGATTATTCGAAGAGGATTGTCACCAGAACACAAATTTTCTAGACATTTTAAGCAAAGCAAGAATAGTGCAATTCAAAATTTTGCATCGAATATGCAAATTGATGTCCAGGCTATTCTAAAACAACTACATAAGATCTTGATACATTAAGAACATCGAAGTAGAGCCTTTCTTGCGTTTATTAATTTGGAAAAACTCATATGCAATGATTATGACCAGCTGTTATTATAAGTCCAGGATATTTCCTGTACCTATTTATTTATTGAAGATAAAGTTACATTTAAAGATGTCTATAGCAATGTCAAAAATGTTATACAAACGACTCCGGCAAATTATATAAGAAAAACCGCAAAAAAGCTAGATAATACTATTGCCTTTTGTTTTCATTTAACTTGTCTAATCATGGAAGGCAAATTTTTCTCCTCTTTTTTTTTCCCACTGTATTGCATATCTTCAGCACTTGTATGTTGAGGCTTTTTGTCAATATTTTTTTAATGTCATCCTGAATTGCATTCTTTTTCTCCAGCTGTACCTATTTTGAATGCAGGCTTTTCCTTCCTTCCCTGCCTCCCTCGCTCTTCCCGTCTTTACGTTGTCACTATAAAAGTAACTCTTGCTAGTTTTCGAGCGCAGTACGCTTGATGAGAATGTCAATGACGCCTCCAATATATTAAATATACTCCTCCTTCTTGCGACAGTATAAAGCCAAATCTCGTCGAAATACTTCCATTGCAACTGTATCGTCTGTTTACAAATGAGTGTGTCTACTGTCCATCCTATTTAAAAATTCAAAACACAACAACATATTGAAAATTACCAATCATGAAACTTATATACACCCGAATTTGATATAGTCTTGAAAAAATTATTCATATCAAATGAAAAAAACGAAAAATATTTTTGCAAAAAACTTTTTCAGTTAAAAAGTCCGTATAGATCTTCAATTCTTCTAAAGTGCAATTTAGAACGAGGAAAAAAAAGCGATTCTATTACGACCAATAATTAAGTTCGCCTCATAGCTGTATAGCGTATTAAGATTATTAATTTAGATTTATTAATTATGAATTTCAATGAAATCGATAACGCCACTTGTACGCTAAAAAGAACTTTTTTTTTGTCGTATTCTATTGAATCATCAAGTTTAAAACGCTTGAAAGTAGTGGTCAAACTAAAGCACGAATAGAATTTCTAAATCATGCGCTGATTATGGGTGGCCCAAAATAATGTTGAGGGCTAACATAATGCCGAACAAGAGCATAAACAAAGAATTGCGTTCGGAAATATCCAGAAATGGAATGGCACTACAGATGGCACCTTATGGATGTTGGATATTCAAATATTCAATTATTTTGCGAAGTATTGGACATGGTGTGCTGAACTTCGTTATTTTCTTTTTCTTCTTTTCCTAAAGACATCATCCTCTTCGACCAATGCATAGATTCCCCAGTAGAAAGAGCATAAGCAGATATTGTTTCTGTTGTTTAGTAGCCGTTAGATATTTATGATTCGCATATAATAAACGCTCAGTGAGCAATTCAATGAGTTTGGAAAATGCGAGGCTCCTTCCCCAATTAAAAGTACATAGCAAGACGTAATATTCTAATTGTTCGACGGCACAATAATTACCATCGTTTTGCACTCATTCACTGACCATTGATCAACGTTTTAATTCTCACAGAAAATGAGTATGTCAGAACAACTGAATGTAAAAAGCATTTTTCTTAAGATGCCTGTTCACTAAACTTGCTGCTTATTAATTACAACTCAGGATAGTTGAGTTTTGCTTTTGTTAGAAGGAAGTCGATGGGGAAAGGAAAGCTGAGAACGCTAAGGATTTTTTAAACGAGACATACTTAACGACGAGTTCCATTCTCGAAGAAGATGCCTCCGTAGTTGGTGCAATACTTAAGGCAGATGCCTCTTCTTCCTGAGCAGCCGATATTCAAGCTATGCCTGACACCCAAGCTGTCGCTTATCTGCTCCTTATTTTTCGTCGGTTCTTTTTGATCCCTCTGGGTCTGGGTGCCCGGAAACTTCGTCCATTCCGCGGTATTGATCTGGTCCTGGTGGTCTGGTTGTTCCCTGATCTCCTAAAATCAAATCACGAATCAACGTTCTTTCCTTCTGAACAGCTTGCAGAGAACTAAAGTACTTCAAACTGCGACTCACTAATGTGGGACACCAAAAATCGAATAGTTTGAAATAGAAGATTTGGAATATGGTTGAGCAAAATTTTTGTTATTAAAAGCAGCTTTGTGTACACATAACCGATAAAGATATATTATTAGTGTGAAGGATCGGAAGCTTAAGTGACGGAAATATTCAAATGTAAGTGTTCCACTTCCATGAACAATATTTCATCCATCTCTAACAAATGGTTTATCAGCTCATATACTGCTTCAACAATTAAACAGAGGAGATGAATTGCAAATTGCATAATTTTATACATAATCGCAAATGATTTATATATGTTTTTTGCGAATGAAACAAAATGGCCTTACTAATGTAGAAATGAGCACTGTTAGAGATTCTATAAGGCTAAATGACTTCAATACTAGTACATGTCCAAGAATGGTGCTATAAAAATTACCATCATAAAGCTACATAGGTGAAGTAAAAATGCTTTTAGAACTTGTCGGTTTCTTCACAAAATTTTCTTCTAGCAAGTAATATTAGCAAGCAAGGAAATCTTTGCTAGCAGGCCCGTGAAAAAAAAAGAAGAAGAATTCAAACTCTGTAGAAGGAACATTTAAAATATAGAAAAAAAGCTTCACCTCATAGGTGTCACCCTGCAGACGGTGATACCGATATGCGATCGATGGCAGATTAACCAGTTATGGTTCTAGATCATTGGTAACATTACCGAAACCAAGAGAGGCAAGATAAGCGATGCACAAATGGCAAACGTATGTACCTTGATGTGACTATTGAAATCTAAGTGGAATCAGGTTAAGAGTGTGAAGGTTCTCATAACCTTTTGATAATGGCTGTCGAGACGCGTATCGGGTATTGGCTAGATGGACGATGCGAGGCGCGGAAGAAGCGCGTCGACACAAATCGAGACTAACGACGAGTGATGGGTAGATGATGGGTGAACATGCCCAATGAATTCGTCGCTGTTCACATTTCAATATATAACAAAGTTATCAAACTTTTGATCGTCTTCGTCTTCGTAAGTGAAGCTCGAATTCATAAGCGATTCGCTTTGATCTGAATAGCTGTTGCCGCTATATTGCATACGACGATCTCTGAGAATCCATTTGCGTTCGCTTTTCGATATTTGAATAGCCAGCATGCATCATCTTTGCCGTTTATTCATTCGACTTGTAAATGCGCTCGTTGCATCGAGTGCAACAACGACCTTACGATTTCGGAGAGACTGCGCTAGGCAGTTTTCATTTCTTTTCGGCGAATTTCTCATCTATTGTTGTTTTGTTGATATGCTATATATGGTACGTAGTGGAAATCACACTGGTTGATTTAATTCCTCGGTGAAGGTGTGCAACGAGATGGTTGAACCCTTCTAAGTATTGCTTGATCCGTTAGGAAGTGATTTATCGCCATACAACATTCGTTCCTTCATCCTTTTTTTTTTCATATATTTATCAATCTTCAATTATATTTTTTCGCCGTATATTATCGCTATAATTTCATGCAATTATTCAAAGTATAGAATTGAATTTCTCATCGTTGACCGATTTTTTTTTTATTATCAACTCATTAAAGACTTGATGGCGACAATGATGACTGAGATTAACCGAAGTTGAAAGCAGAAATTGTTGGACTAATAACATCGAGATTTTATGCTGATTCTTTCCCCATAATAATATAATTAATTCATCATTGTAATGGTTAAAATACTTGTTTCTGAAATGTTCGCAATTTTAATTAAATTTGATTGATAGATTTGAGGCACTAATAAAAACAAAACATTAAGAGGTTATTCACCAAATGAATGTGAGAATATTTGACGATTTCACTTCATCTTCTGCAAAAAAAAAAAACAACGAAATAATACAAAAAATTCAAAACACGAAATAAATCTTTTATGTAAATTTCAAATAGAAATAACAATAAAAAAAAGGAGAAATACAAATGAATCTTATTATTTCAATAAACGTCATCATAGTTGGTGATTGATCGCTGCTCGTTTTTTGAAAATATATTTGTCTTTAATTAAATGAACAAATTCAATGAGAATCTAATATTCCTAATTTGTTCGTGGGAAGAAATCTTCCAAATGAATTTGCATTTTTTTTTTACTTTACTGCTCACTTTTAATTCTTCGAAATCTATCGATGTTTCTTCTTCGCATGATCTCAGTAAATATAGGTAATTTAGCACCTAATGTTAGCATTAGAATTCTTTTTTTTTTTGCTGCTTTCATTGGCGATATTCGTTTTTCGGGATTCTCTTGTTGGTGGAATTTTATGAATGATATACAATGATATACATTTCAATATTTTTAAGAGCGTTGACAATAATTGTTGTTGTGATATGCAGATTTATGCAAACTGCCACCTGGTAATATCACACTACCAGCGGTTGATAACATATCATCAAGAAAAACATAATTACGGTTCTAGACATAGCTGAATTTTCAACGACGTGTACCATCCTCGAAAAATACTCCACCATCAACTGAGCAATATTTCGGGCAAATGCCTCTCTCTCCTTCAGTGCCTTGTGTACCACATGTGCCAGACTGGCCTGGCTTCCCATCGTTTCCGGACCGTCCATTGTTACCTTTTGGCCCTTTAACACCCGGATTTCCTGGAGCTCCACTGCTTCCTCGTCGTCCAGGTGCTCCAGGTGGTCCAGGTGGTCCGCAATCACCTTTAAGAATATTGCACACTTATTTGTTATAGTAATGAACTATGGCAGGATACTTGGATTATTTTCGAATAGTTACCTCAATGACTTATCGGCGCGACGTAAACGCATTGGAAAATGTTGGGAGACTGCTTTAGAAGCCATGTTTGCAGTAAAACGCAAGAATGACCTAAGCGCTATGGAGTGAGACGAAAGTTGTTAAGCTGACGTTCAAACTCATGGTAACCTTTTGGCTCATGCTAACTCGAAAAATAGCATTCCTTTCAATCGTCAGCTCAAGCTGCTTGATCACACAACCACAATTAAATGCTGCCTTTTACTGATTAAGATGTGAATATGATTTGGGGGAAGACGTACCTCGTACCTGAGTAGGAAGTCTACTTCAAGATTCACTCAGTATTAAAATATGCGAAAATATGCCTCAAAATACGATTCTGATCGCTGACATGTCAAAGTGGAATTTATACTATTTCGTGAAAAATGCGAAGTGCATGAAAAGGTATCATATCCTCATAAAAGCTTACCTGGCGGTCCAGGCGGCCCGGGAACAACTTCGGAGCTCGGAGCGTTGACTCCTGGACTACCGGGTGGTCCTGGTTCACCTGCTCGCCCTGAGCGCCCCGGCGCTCCTTTCGGTCCAGGGGAACCAACAGGCCCAGGAGCTCCTGGCGATCCGGCTTGTCCGGGTGCTCCAGCATCACCTGGGTCCCCTTGCGGCCCTGCTGGACCAGGCCTTCCTGATGGGCAAGCTGCGCATGGAGGACGTGTCGTTTGAGCGCAAGGTTGCACTGCTGCTCTGCCTGGGCTACCAGGAACACCGGGCGCTCCTGGCCTGCCTGGTTTACCAGGATTTCCTGTCAAACCTGGTGATCCTGCAGGCCCTTCCACGCAACATGCTTCGCAACCAACTTGTTGGTTAACTTCATAGCCCGACTGGCGAGTTGTACGATTCGACACAACCGCCATACTCTTCAAATTGCTCACTTCACCCCAAATGTCCTTAGCAGATCCCTGAAATGGAGCATTTTTATACATTACTGCTAAATATTGCCTAAAACTTACCTGTTACTGCTAGATAGTATTACCTAGGAGCTTATTGTCAGCAAGTTGGTTTCCAATATCTCTTGTAAAAGTTCCACCGATGACTAACCAGTATGCACTGCGGCTACGAGTATTGATTAGTACCACGACTGGGAAAGTTAAAATAACTTATAAAGAAACATCACAGACACTGGTTTAGGAAAGTCAACGCAATATTCAGAAGTGAAACTCTTACTCTACAAAGGATGAGCTCGTTGTGCATCTGTGAGCGAACATGATGAACATAGTTGTAGACCATTGGCAAGGTGATACACACCGAAACGACGGCCACTATCGAAAATGTGACTGCCGAATAGGCGATGAACCTATAGGCCTTAATACGGCCATCGAAATCCATTCTCAGCAATTATGCGGGAATCATCGTCTATAACATGCTATTTATAGTATCAACGGCGAACCTGTCAAGCTTGCATGACCTTCAGATGCATTATTCCCTTTTTCACCGATTTTCGGCTTTTAATTCGTAATGCTTTTCGTTGTTTAATTCTTTAATGTATTTGTTGATGTAATCACGTAAAGTTGAACAAACTTCGAAAATTTCATCAAACTATTTAGCAAAATGTCGCTTCAAGGTCCAGTTTATATAAAACTTTTGCAAACTAAATAAAATGCGAATTTTTTCTAGAATTAGGCGCAATTATTTCACTATTATTACTAAAAAAAAATAGGCGCAATTATTTCACTATTATTACTAAAAAAAAACTTCTTTGAGATGGGAAATGATTGTCTTCTCGAAAGCGAACAGTATAGTCGGTTTGCAATATTGACGAACAGTTGAGCATCTTATCTTCAAGGTGTAATTTTCATTGAAGCATGGAAATTGAGATAATAGAATGTTTATACTGGAAACAAGCATGAAGAAATTTTTTTAAGGATCATAAAAGACTGAAGTGATTTTTATGAATTAGAATATAATAATAAAAATAAATAATAATAAATTCTGTAATATGACATCTCTTTCGGTGACGAACGGGACTAAATTTGACCAAAAAATTCGAAGTTGAAGAATGTACAACGTTTTAGAGAGGTCTTGAACCATACAATTTGCTAGCAAAACCACCTTGTTAAAACATGTTCTCCTATGCCAGTCAATGTTGTGAAAGAACTGCTGCAGTTAATTTTAATAGCAGTTGACTAGTCATATAGTTTGATGCAAAGCCCATAAAAACTTCACAAAAGTCAACATGCTTCTTGTAAGTATTTTCTATTTAACAGGCAAAACTCTAGACTGCTCGATTTATTCCATTTGTTTGTCTATTTTGTCTCTTTGCAAATTACAAAAGAAACCTGCAAATGCATATTGCTAATTTAGAAAACCAGATTTATTATGACACATTCGTCTCTTGATTACCTAAATAGCTATGTATGTGGGTTTGTATCTCTCTATTTGTCTTGCAGTTAAAGTTAAGAAACTTAGAGGGTTGAGCCTTCTAGTTGACCCATCAATTTCTTTAATGACGCTGAAATGTATCGGAAGAATGCGCGAATCCGGTGATTATTCGAATTCGGATTTTGCAACCATAACGATTGCAAGAATGAATCATTTATAGGCATTTATACAAAAAGTTGGATTACTTAAAAATATGGTGGCCCAGAAGTAGCAGTGTATTGTTCCATGATCGATGTGGTCGTTGCGCTTCAGCGTTTCATGCTGGTGGGATAAGTTTTACCAAGCGCTCACTGCAAGAGCACATTTTCATAGTGAAGCTTGATTATAAATATGCGAACTTTGCCGAGGTTGCCAACAATGGGATGAGCACTTCACGCCACCGTAGGACTCCACAGTAGTCAAAACTGCTGTCACTAATTTTCAAGAAAGGGGCTACTGTTGAGGATGCACCTTGCAGTAGATTAACGCCGTCCAACGAATCAGAAGAAAATTTAAAATCGTCACTTTTATTCCTTTATTTAATAATTCAACGATTCATCAGGATTTTCAACACTCAACAACATCCTTTACAAACTAAAGAGGGTATTATCGCTATGAGGTGGAAAAAATTCCTCACTTATCTTTTATTTTCAGTCACTACAATACGATAAGTTCTCAACTACATGAGACTACGAATATAACCATTGGCATCATTGCATTGATCAGAACACATTGATTGCATTAGTGTTCAATGGTTCAGTGCTCTAAAGCCAAACCAGTTTAATGTGATTGCGCGAGTGATTCAAAGAATATTGCAAACGTCACACAAATGCAATATGCAATCAATCTTTGTGCAATGCTAAATCATCACTCTTGAATACATTAACGAGAAATTTATGCAATCTCTTTTTTGCTAAGTGCTGCTAATTGCAAGAGGCAACAATCATTAGTGGTCCATTCGAAAAAGTAAATGGAAAAAAAGCGTCACATGATGAATCAAATGATGAATCAACTAACTTTACTTTCGTCTTAAAAACGGAAAAACACATCAGAGAGATGTGCACGATACGCGCTTTTGCGTTTCACTGGCTAAACCACCTTGTTTTATATATGACTATTAAATAATGAAACACGTGAGATAATTCTTTAAATTTTTAGTGAGATTCAAATGTTTGCACGCAATCTCTAAAAACGATTCGTTTTTTTTTCGCTCACAGATTCGTGTAAAATGAAAAACCGATCGCTTGGGAAATGCAAGCAGATTTCTTTTGCGTTAAATTCGATTAATGAATTCAAGAGTTCGTATTGGAGCTTATTCTATAATACACATTATACCTACAGAATTATTCAACTCTAGTTCCAGTGATCGCCAAGTTGAAACTTTCCAGCACACACAGACAAATCGATAAACAGACACCGACATACATACGTAGAGATGCAGTGCCATCACAATTCACTTTGCAGATTAGCACAATGCTTAACATTCAGTCTTAACAGTTAACTATTTCTAATAATATTAACAGCACTTAAGAATGCTTTATTCATGTATTGCATATCAATTCGAAATTGAGTGAACGCATCTGCAGGGAACAGATACACGCTTCTATGGTATTACTCAATAAGAGAAAGCTTTCAACAGGTGCGCACAGATCAATCCTTCTCACCTTATAAACGAATTCTTCACTTTAAGTTCGACTGAAACGGATGTAAACGGATATAAATGTTTATGCCGACAAAGTGCAGCACTAGCAATTACGACTATGTGAACAACGAAATGTGTTGAAAAATGAAGTGAATATCACAGTTGAATATGAGTGGTGCGAATCATATAAACACCACAACACAAAGTCATAACAATGCATTTTACTAGCATACTCCGTGGGTTTTTAATGAGGAGATCAATGATTACATCGCTGATCTATCGTCTCGATTCTTGGAAAGCTCCAACTGTCTACGGTATGAGTTTTGCTTTATATCTCGCGATCAAAAAGCATTATCATTAACCACAATCGAAACACTGACCTATAAGGGAATGCAAAAGTATGACGCCATCGATTACAACTCTTGCACATAATGTCCAAACCGATGATGACCGTCTTGATATCTATTCTGTAAACGTTTATCACATTTATAGAGTGGATTTTTAGTCCTGAAATGGAAACTGGATAAATGGCCATTCTAAATTCGGTCTCTAAACATCTGACCCTCAGACGTCCGATCCACGAGCTATGTAGCAGGTCTTTGAGCTTCATATGTGTGTCCATTATGCGGAGTGAATTGCAGCAAAATATCCAATTGTGATGCGTAGATAATTGTTTTTTTTTTTTTCAAAATGGAATTGTTTTACTCAACTAACATTGGAAAGGAGAATGGCTTGATTAATCCTCTTCGGTGATGTTGGGAATAAACTGTACTGACACGTTTCATGAATTGTTGCAAGTATCAGCAACAGCAATTTCGACTTTTACAAGAGAGCAGCAGCTCATTTTCAGCTACGAAATCCTGGATTAGCTCTGTTGAGAGAGCATAAAGAATTACGATTTCATGTCCACTTTTTTGAAAGCGCTTTATACTGCATAATTATGAATATATTCTCAACGATAAAGATATTAAGAGGCAAATATTCATATGGAATAAGAAATTTTCCTCCCTGCGTTACTTGATGACAACTTTGTAGTTTATAGCCGTTTAAGTCTTAACAGTACTTGCTACTTTGCTGCACCAATACTATGGCCGATTAGTAGATGCCCGCAAATTTCCTACGAATGCGAATGACAATAAGCCAATAACTTAGAGGGCTGTGAATGTCTCCATGAATAAGTTACCGTGAATGATTTTTTTAAGAATTTGTATTAGCTACAAAGATATACACATAAGAGATGCGGATATCCAGAGTGCGACATTATCTATGAACTTAGTATTTGCAGTATTTAGCAGTAATGGAAAGTTTCGTGTGAAAAAATCGTTACACTTGTAATGATTGAAATGTTTTTAGCAAATTCATATAGGGCAATCGAATATCGTGCTTGAAATATATCGAAAATGAGGGAAGATGCATCGTTTATTCTCATATCGAAATAAAAATTCTATAAAGTCAATGAGAAATTAAATAGATCAAGGTGTCGAGGCTAAGATCAAAAAACGGTACTCACACAAATATACGTAAATCCCCACACGGGCAGAATTACGTCATCATGCGTAATACAAGTGCAAGGATGCAAATGAGCGCAATAAAATACAGTAGAACGATTTCACCTAGTACGACGTGCTATAATTAACTCAGTTTTAATGTCTATCAATGAAAAAGTATCGTCGACTTTTTTCGCACGAAGATCGCATATTATCGCTTCGAAATGATGCGAAAATGGCTCTTTCTGCAAATATTATGTTCGCTTATCCCATTATTTTCGCACCTCTTTGAAACTATTTTATGAATCATTGTCGAGTTTCAATGAATTTTAACAAGATCCTCGAGCAGTTTTCCCATTTTGGTTAATATAAATTCAAACGAACATTATTATTTGTTCTTATGCGATTTTTTGAGCTTAACTGTTTCTTATGAGTATTGCGCGGAATAACATTTATTTGCGTATACCCCAACCATAGAGGCAAATAGCCAGCTTGTAGACCAGCTAATAACGTAACTTTCTTAAAGGAAGTTTGCAGCAGGTTAAGAAGGTTTGTAAGTGCTCACTTTCCAGCTGTCTCTTCTATAACTTATTGATGACAGATAGTGAGTTTTATTGATTCAGAAAATTATAAAGTCTATTTTAGGTCAAAGCTGAGAATGCCGTATCGGATAGAAACGTACTTCCTCATAGATCGACCACTCTCATAATTCGCTAATGCGGAATTAATAAACTTGAGACTCAGTGCAACTTCATTTCCGTTTCTATCGCCTGAAAATGTGGAGAAAATATTCGGTTGTCTGTTATTTACGTTTTTATGCTTAAAGTTAGTTTGATTGATCGAATTATAGAAATCGTATATCACTTTCACCCTCCACACCGCATATGACTATTAAATGGTTAGTATAATAGAAGAATTGCTGCAACGAAGAATGCGTTCCGAGTTCATTGTTTCAATCCTGCCGTCGAAAGTTTCCGTCGCAATATTCACCTGCTTCTTGTAACTAAAGCAATTACAGGTTTTGTGCGACTATAAAATATAGTTCATTTTTTTGCATTAAAATGAACTTATTGAGAAAACCGTTCGTTGTATATGTGGTTTTCTGCAAGTAAAATAGCTCATCTCAGTGAGCATAGATGTGGTTCATGAACGCGCAACTTTCATAAGCATGATGAAACGGCAATATTTTTAGTTCTTTTTGGATTGATACGTTTGAGATTCACTTCCAGACTTCTTTCTACTGAAAAGTTTGCACCCACCCTGCACGTTTTGGTGAAGTTGTGCCCAATTGAATCTCCATTTACCTTCAAGTTCTCCATCGAAATTCATCTTTTTTTCAAATCTTCCCATGGAAAACAGTGCTAAAAATTATTTTCCCGCTGCATAGTTGCGTGAATTTTCTTAATAATCGAAGATTCTGTCTGCAGACATTTCATTAAGCCATCTGAAGTTCTTTGAACACAAATCATACACCATCGCCAATTCCCCTTGCGCATTTTTTTAATGGAGTGGATTTGACTATTATCCCTATTTGACCATTATCTCCTTAACATACGAAGATACGATGATGTCATTCATTATCTCACGTTGATCAGTTGATCATAGCTTCGAGAGGCGGCATTCAATGATAGTAGCGGCTAATTACAGACATCAGCACATTCTTGTCTCTATGCGTATTTCTATATATAATTTGGAGTATTCATCGCGCACATTGTTTGTGGTTCGAATTTACTCGGCGAAATCACTCGTTAGCGTGCAATATACGGGATTCCTCTAGTGTCATCACTGCCCACTTCAGGCTTACCGATGAAATTGCATCAGAACTTTTTTAAATCTTTTATATCCATAATTTTACATTATTTTGCTTCCAAAATATGGTTAATAATATAGTAATTGTTGTAATGTTTATTTTCAAAGCATCAATTTTCTCTTACAAAGTGCATAATAGTAACGTCACGCTTATACGCCACCATGCATGCATTTGTGTTTGCCTCTCTATTGGGAGATTCAACTAGATAAAGATCGATCATAGGGTATGCACTATAGAATTCAAGTTGATCCAATAATTTTAGAGGGTATTGTAATGATTTAACGACTCCCGAACGTGTATTCACATATTGCTATCGATGTGGTCTATTTCTTCACAGTATTTGCGCCCATGATTGTATTATTATGCACGCTTTATTACTTGTTACAAAACGACGAAATTGTTTGTTCTACTGAGAAAAAGTGAAGTTGTGCAAATAGTGCTGGCTTCCTCGAAATGTTTCTTCATTTGTTCATTTATTAGAGTCGTATTCAAGTGAATAGCCATCACATAAAATACCTTTCACCATCTGGCTTTATTGCTTTGATGCCTCGACTGCAGACCGGATTCGTTTTGTTGATAATTGAAACTACACAATTTCTCGCTGAAAAAAAAACCGTAAACGATTTTAGTGTTTCCATTCTTTTCCAGAGTTATTCTTTGCCATTATAAAGATTCTGTCGCTAAAACAGACTTTTTTGGAAAATCTTTTCCGCATCATCTTATGCTACCACGAAGGAACTGCGTTTGATTTAAAGTATTGATGGAGATATGCAAACGGTCACTTTCATGAATTCACACATGCACTGATCACTACACACTTTTACACACTTTATCTTTTGCAATCTTTGCACAACCGATCTTCACATATTGTTTAGGGTTTGGTTAAGAATGATTTCTAATGAGTGATTTCAGGAAAATGTTTGCAAATTATGTGACATTCTTTGCTGCTGTATGCATTGTTCATGTCCAGATCGTCGATACGACGAGCTCAGCGGTCTCCAATAGGTAATCAACTTTGGCATTCTCTTTCACTGCCAATGCATTATGCTTAACCATCGTTTTTCTTGGCACTACCTATCACTAAAAAGGTTTTATCTGTAACTTCATGAAAATACCCAATATTTTTTCTGGCAACGATTCAAGTTCCGATGATTCCATGGAAATAATTATAGATAACTTCTTGCAGATGTTGTTTGCATCGCAATCCTTCTACTCTTTCTTTTCAATTTTTCTACAACTTTCTTGTGTTATTATTTTAATTCCATTTTTTTGCGTGCGCTATTCTTTACTCACATCTAACTCGAACACAATCTCTGTGGCAAAAAAGATGAAATGTTATCACTCATTAAGAAGATTGGATGTCATATTATCACTCAACTTCTATGAATTTGTTCTCTTTTCCTATTTACTCCAATTTTATTTCTATAAAACTATGGCTCATTTGATTTTCATTTTCGTATCTATTGCTTATTTTATTTGTTACTAATTACTTCAAAATTATGGTGCAATTATGATGAATTGCAATTTACAACTTCAGTGAACCTTTCGGATCGTACAATTCTTGCAGATGATATTTGCATCGAATTCTCTTTTTTTCACAACTTAAACTATCTTGACGCTCTTACAGGAGAGGCAAAGCAAAAGCTGAAGTAAAGCTTTTTCATACTCCTTACTACAGCTATTACCCTCAAGTCATTACAGCTCACTTCATGCTCAGTGAACTCCACGTGTTCTCAGTGAAAAGCGCTTTCAGAGACATATTCTCTATTTTCTTAAATTTTCCATACTAACGAAAAGCAAATGCATCTTCTTGCTGGTTTAAGCAGTAAAGCTGCCTGTTTGTTTAACGGAAACTTTCTGAACTTCAAATCTGCGGTAAAAAATTTTTGTGTTCAGGATTGGAATTGGCGAAATGTTAACGCAAACGGATGGGATTTCAACTGGCCTTGGAGCAAAAGGGGCGGAAAAACAGAATGTCCACAAGTCGCCTGTTACGTACTGGCGACTACGACCTGATCCACGCTCACGAAGCAAAATAAGGCGAGAGCATCGACGGAGCGCTCACCGATGGAAGTCAGTCAATCTGCGCAATGCGCTTAGTATCATTCAACCAATACCGATTGATGAGGGTTCATTTTGGCAGAAGTTAGGATGGGTGTGTTGCTGACAGCTCAGTGCCTGATGTATACGAAAGATAGTTGTGATGTCACAGGAATTTATGAAAAATATCTTATCTGGTGTAATGAAGTAATTTCAATAGATGACGTGTCCTGCAACAGAATCTTGTCATGGCTGAAACTTGAAAAAATTAGCTTCGATGAAGATAGAGTAATATGCTTCAGGGACCTCTTCTCCGCTGTGGTCACAACTGCGGTCACCGATTGGAGGAATACCCCTTCCACTTTCCCAACCCTTTCTCCCAGACCTTCACCTGTGGCATTACAACTGAATCATGCACGATCGAGTCGTGTATGATTGAGTTCAAGTAATACATATATAGATAAGCCGCGTGCATTGCTTGCCAGTTCGCATAAAAATATGGATTTTCAACAAGCCCACTTGTGCCAATGGGTACCTAAGTGCACACAAAGACGGAACCCAATGTCCCGGGCATTTTGATGTGTGAACAGTTGCGGTACGAAATTTTATTTCTGCTGCAATTGTGATATGATAATTCTGTGGGCGTTTTGAGATATGTCCGCCTTGGGATGTTTACAGTTGAATAAATTGTTTTTTGCTTTCCTTATAATACAATCACCTCATATACTTTACCACTGAAAAATGTGGAATCAACCCAGCTCTAACTAACCTTTTTATATCCATTGCATTCCGAAAGTTTGCCTTTCGTATTAATTTTTTTTTGAAAATTGGCTGAATTCCGCATTGATGCATAATCAATAAGCCATATAGTGCATGTATTCTTCACGTTTTCTTTGTATATTTCACTAACACAAACAGCAGCAAATCAGACAGTACACCGATCAATAGAATTCTAAATTGGTAGCAATCGAGTATCGATTCCGTGCATAGCAAAGGAAACCCATAATGAGTGCATATTTGTATAAGTTGCTAATAAGCGAATATAATTATGCAAATTTTATGCTTAAAATTGTCTGTTTATTGGCGGTAATCTGTGAAAAAGCAGAAATATTTATTGTTTCTGTTTGCGTTTATTGTATCTTAAATGTGGCACTCCTTTTTTTTTCTGCTTCATCGGGCACATTATTTCAGACTTATTTGACTATACTCATTATAATCCTTTGCTTTTTCTTTTTTTTTACAAAGAAAAACACACGTTAAAACCTCGGAAGTTTAGATCACAATTTACAATATACCCACAATCACCCTCAATAATCGCCTCTCATTGTGATTATTGAACTTTCTCTTATATCGTAATTCCCCAATAACAACCATAATGCGATAATTTCGCGTCACATTTATTACTTGCACTTTATTGTCACTCGACTGCACAATAATACTGATATGATTGTCATTAAAGAGGTGGTAAGGTGTGCTAGGAGCCGACGCCATACACATTGCTTGAAAGTTTCATTGTCCGCATTAAAACTGAAGATGATCTTAGAAGCATAATTGCCACTGAGGTTGTTGTTAAGAGTTTTCGTTATACTGAATTGTAAGGAATACCGCATTTCGAGGCGCCAAAATTATGAATGGATTCGTCTGCAATAAACTGCAACTCATGAAAGAAAAAAATCGTCGTCACTGTTCTTTTGTTGATGAGTAAATTTAGCAGCATTCTTTGCGAAGTCGTGCTTTGGTATGAATTCAGTTGAATGATTTATTATATTTCCATTAAGTATTCAGGTAATGTGGACCATTCCGCTATAGATCAAGCAGGAATAGTACCACGTGCAAAGTAAATCAAAGAACGCCTGAAGCATATAGGTAACTTAAACGACTACCCAGCGCATTTCGTGAGGCTAGCCTGCGACCGAATCGAGAGGATAGAAAAGGGGTTGATGTGCTCATGTATTCATTCCAGCTTTTAGACTGGTCTTATGGCCGACTAGGCCGAAGGTTGGCCACTGGCGTGCTCGATCTGATCGGCGGCAGCGTGGAGTTCGGATGCGGGATCATATCGGCGATGCGAGGTATCCTATTGTTCCCTCTTGTTGTATAAGTGTGATTAACTGTTTGCATTCTATACCTGTGTTGTATCGCAATCTACTCGACCTCAGCTCGATGCAAGGTGCAGATCCTGGAGGAGGCCTCGACGATTAGATGAGCCAACCGGAGCTGACCTTTACATCATCGTCGTAGTTATTATTATCAGAGCAAACGAAGATACATGCCGGAATGGTTAACGCGTTATTCTAGAAGAAAAAGTTTCCACCAGTTTGTGAGAAAATTGACGAATTGAGCGAGGATATCTACTTCAGTTAATCGGTTGCCAATTATGTTTGTGGTCCGCAGTTCGGTTTTCTATGAGAAACAAAAGAAAACCAAAGCGAAAGGAGTTTTTTTTATCATTTCCATAGCATCACTGTGTGCAATTTGCGAAAAATGCCATGGAGTTTCAATGTGTAGCAATTTTCCATTTTATAGGTGATAGAGGAGCACTCAAACATTAATAAATTGCATGACGAGGAGCCAATATTTTTGCAATTCCATCTCAATGAATACGAGCAAATTTCTCTCAAGAAACAATGAATGTAGAAATTTGCAAAAGCAAAAAAAAAAAAAACTTGTCGTTGAAGAAGCTAGAATAATGTCAACTCGCCGCATTGTGTTGTACTTCTTATGAAGTTTGTATTACAAGAATTCAATATTAGTCGCCATATTTAATGCAGTTATATATTTGCACTCTATTCTATGCTTCCAATAGGTGACTCGAAAATTTATGTGAATGCACATTTTGCATAGCAATAAATGCTAATTTCCACTTCAGTCTATAAATTTCTGGAAGGAATTATAAGCTTTAGGAACTATTCAGAAATTTGCATATTTAAATTTGCACATGCATCTGACAAATGATGTCACCGAAGTCGTTGTCAAATTGTGTTGATCTGAAGGTCATAAGCACATTCGCAAAGCTTTGTTATATGGTTGTGTCAGTTGTTTACACTCTCAGTATATCACAACATCATCATTTCTAATCATAAACCAAAGTTTGCACATTATTTTTTAGAGTAAATTAAATAGAAATTATAATACAATTGATCACTTGAATATGTAAACTCATAAAAAGTTTGAAAAAAAAAATTTTTTTATTCATAAATAACTCATTAAGTAGAGACTGGTAGTACCAACAATTCTATCACTATAAAACAAAACAATTTGATAAAAACGATGATAATTATAGTTGACGAGATGAACAAATAAACGCTTTGAAGCACCCATCTATGTGGTGCTATATAAAATAGGTGACTGGTTGTAGTGGAACATCATTGTTTGAATTTTGCTCGTTCGAACTGCTTCATTCTAATATGTGTTGCATGCCTCTTGAAGGATGCAAGATGTTTTTACGATTACCAAAATAGACGCATTTCAGTGCCTTATTTTTCGATTCCCTATTTCATTTAGCCGATTGTCGAAATTCGTGGATATATCCACTGCAGTGCAAAATTTGCATGAAAATATCGTTTTCTATATGCTTATGTAAATTCACATTTTAGAAACCCGTCATTAGAACAACGTATTCGTACGTATAGGTGCATGCCCATTTCTCTTTCTATCCTATGCTTTCAACTTAGAAACCACTGAAGTTAAATGTACAAAAGTTGATGCATATAATAGTATATGCAATCCGATGATCACATATAGATGCTATTATTCACTCTATTCACAGATGCTAGAAATTACACACATTTTGCATGAAATGGATTTTCATCCTAGGCCATCGTGCTACATAGAAATGACTCTTTTATATACGATTAATGTGAGTGCCTAAAATATGCATTTATATGCATATTTTACTATTTACTGACAACTTGTGAAACTCGCTATAAGGTAAGTGAACAGTAAAAACGTTTAATGAACCGCCCGCCTATTCTAACAGCATTCTTTAGTAGTTCCTCTATTGTTCAAATTTTTTTTCTTCAAGTTTCCAGTATTTTCCTACTGCTGTCGTTTTTTTTTCTTCTTCATGAAGAGCTCAGAAAATGCTAAGTTGTTTCTTTACCCCTTCTTAAACATCTTTACAAAACTATCAAACTAATAAAAGAATAAAAAATTTGCTACATGGTACTCAAATTGCCGATCGTTGTAAATAGAATAAAGTGGATTTTTGCAGTAGAATGCTTTCCCGCAATCGAATTTCGTTCTTTCATCGTTTCTTTGAGCTATATTTGCTTTCTTTCTTTTATTTCTTCTATTTAAATTCATTTTATCTTCCTTTTGTTTCTCCGTCGTTTAATGCCATCAACTTGCGTTATCGAAAGGCAATAAAAAAGAGCACCTTACAACTATTTCCTCATTTGTTCGAGCTTGCGGCAACGAAATCATAGTGCTGCAACATCGATCAGCTATAGTCCTTTGGGCGAAGATTTCGCTTAGAAGGAACCTTGCAAGAAGCCTTCTTCACTGAATATATAGCGGTTATAATGTCAGCAATTCCTTTTTTATCTGAAAAGGTACTCCGAGAACCCAATATTCTATACGCAGTCTGCAGCAAGACTATATGTAGATTCACTTATTGAAAATAAAGACAGTAACAGCAACTTTAACAAATGCCACAAAAAGAAATATAAACCACAATTTTTGCTGCAAATTTCAGCAGCAAATAAAGAATATTCATGAATATGAATCGAATATAGGCAACCGACTGTCTATGAAAAATTTGTGAGATGATGATATAATCATTTATTCAATTCAATAGATGCTTATTGAAAGAAAAAAAAAAAGAAACACGTTCTTATTTAGTCATATCATTTCGTTCCACTCATCTCAAAAAAATTGTCGCCACCCGAAATATAGCACAATACCGGTTATTGTCTAGCAATTCTTTTAGCGACAATTCGAATTACAATCATTCAGCAATCACTGCACTTGTCATTTCAATGTTTAAAAAAATAAATACCTTGAAAATGACATATTTCTCTCTTTTTTAAAAAAAAAAAAGCTTTTCGAAAGTTCTATATTCATCGAAATCTGCTCTTGCCCATTTTTGCAAATTCGCCCTGCGAAAGAGCAAAAAAAAATTGTGCAAATTTTTGAAAATATGCACGTACGATGAAAGCATTTCAATGAATATGAGTGTCTATTCATCGTTGGGTCTCATAAATTTGACTCGAGAAAAGCGATAGTAAAGTTATGGAATTTGCTGCCTATAGCATAGAGCATGCGATGATCTCCTACACTATAGTTGAATCTATCAATTTCGACAGAAGTTATGGACGTAACACATAAAAGTGGGTAAAAATTTGTATGCATTTTTTATCGATTGGACTTTCAGTTTACACTGCTATGACCATTGAAAAGCGAATACTTTGAAGATGATCAGTATAAGAAGTGGGATCAACTGAAATATGACGGCGTTTTTTTTCCACATTTTATTTTTTGGAAAGGTGTATGTGAAATGACTGAGTGAATCAGTTGTATACAAAAACTCATAAAAATTTTCATGAGTCGACCTCGCCGCTGTTTTTTTTTACAAATTCATCCATCCCCAACTTACCAACTCTTTTTCGATGATATGATGTCTATGCTATAACTGCTTGATTGTTGAATGAGTGCTTTTGCAGTGAATTAATATAGGTGGATTGAAATAAAACTTTAGCAATTGTTCTTGCTAGAATGGTGTTGCAAGAATCGTTTGGGGGCTAAATTAATTGTGTTCATGAATAAAACTTTGATCCATGCACATGACCTCAGGACGAGTTCGATCTATGCCACGCACAAATAAACCTCTCAAATTGCACCGTAAAGTCGATGTGGTCATTTACGTTGCATCGACGCTGGTTAGCTAGTCGTATTTCTCTAGCCTGTGTAGTTTTATTAGTATGGAATCTTTTGTTGTAAATGAGAATGCCTTATTTTTCTAAATGCTGTGTTATCTTCATTGCACCCCAATCCTCGTTTCTGAAATGAACTGCAGCCCATTTAAAGCTTTAAGGAGAAATGAGAACAACCTCTGCTCCATAAACCGTCTCCAACATGCACTCCATGAGTCATTTATCGTTCGCCTACAAACTTAAAAAGTTTCACGCATTCTGTATTTTCTAACGTTACATACAGTACTTCATATATACCATAATGCCTATAGTTTATTGCTCATGTACATGCTCTTGGATGGTGCGCTATATAAAATTGTTGAAGAGAAAATACTCTTGCATTCATTAATGCCATTTCTTCAAATGAATCTCTGTGCTAAAACCCTCATAGTTTCATTACTTTTATTTTTTTTATTGAACGTCACATGGTCTTTTTTTTTTTAATTTTTTAAACTTGAAAGATTTCAATACCTCAAGTTTTATTCTTAATTTTAAGCTCATTATTCGTAAACTTCACTTTCAGTTATGTCTTTTATCTTATTGCTATCGCTGACTAAATTTGCACTTGCAAAACACATTATGACGGTACTATTTCTGCACACATAAATATGCATCTCTTGAGGTCGCGAAAAGCGTTGAAACTGAAATTATGAAGTTTGATGGGTTTATTTTATGCCAAAGCTATGCTTATTCAAATGCTTCCACTCTTAAGCTAATCCATGAGACTCGATGATAGCAATAGTCGTTTAAATGTGTCCAAAATTTTACACAATCGATCGAGTCACATTTTCAATCGGCTGAACCATTTAAAATGGACCCTTTCATGAGGAATCAACAATCGATTCAGCTAAGCTATGAATACATTATTGCATATGTTTCATTAGGATATTTGAAGCCGGTTTTTTCGATATGCAAAATAATGAAAATGCATATGATGCCAACCACTTCGAAATGCTTTACACTCTTCACTTTTGCACCATTTCGTAATATTCTATTTCAGCGATATTTTTAAGACAACTACATATTCATTTCATATTAGAAAGAGTGATTTGCTTTATTTTGAAATGTCTTATAAATAGCCTTCGCGTTTATTACAACAATAACGAGTTGAGATGCTAACATCTACTCGATATTTTGCTACACCTATATTTGCTGACACCTATGCTTTATGAATTTTTGACTAGCAATTTATCCATTACGATTAATGAAACTTTGAAAAGGTAAATATGCAAATTTATTATAAAATTACTTAATTGAAAATATTGCATCGTTGAAGCAAATTGTATGGACATTGATGAAAAATTGATGAATGAGGAAAAGCAATTAACAACTCATAATAATAGCTTAGAAGTTTATAAGTAAAGTGCAAATGGGTTTATAAGTAAGTTGACATGCGCTAAAGACATCTATGAATCGATATACATTAGTTCTGGTTAAATATTAGTGCTACGTGAAAACTAAGTCAATTTTTTTTTTTTAATTTTGCGGAATGAATCTGAAAACAAACCCTAAAATCAATCAATTTGGATTTGAAAGTAAATCAATCAAAATCAATCAAATCAAAAGGATCTATTCAATTTCTTAGTAGTATGAGAGTAAGAACATTTGAATATCGATGAGTTCTTTCTTTCTTTCCTCCGACCGGTTACCAAATTTCAGGGTACCGTAACAGGCGTGTTAATATAATGATCGCCTATGATTAACATGTTTACAGCGGTGGCTAAGTATCCGAGCTTCGCCACATTTCGAAAATCCATAGCTTTTTCTCTTCTTCTAGCTTTTTTTCATATTATCCATCCTCAGTTTCTAGCCTTTTATCCATATAGGCCTTTTTATCTCTACTGTTCGGTGATATCCCACCGAATATTGAACCAATATCTCCAATCAGTAAACTATGCTTTATATCACTCAAAAATGAGCAATTCAATGATTCATTTCCCACATCAATACTGTATAGCGAACTTGCATGTTGAAAAAATCACTCATAGTTCCAAGAAATTTTCCATTCAACGAACTGTTCGATTCTAAATGTGCCAATAAAGTATAGCACAACAGCTTAACCATAGTCAACCGACACTCGCACTAGCAACTTGCTCTCTGCTCGAGAACAATTACCACATCGGAGGTGTAGACGCTTCAAGGTGGCAACATGTTGGAATTTCATCGGATTTTCCTGCCGCAAATAAAAATTTAACGCTTAGAATTGCTATTATTTTCATTATAAGAGAAAGAATAAATATGGCAGCAATGTTACATATTGGAACGCTGTATATTTTAATCACACTAAGCGAGTTTTGTCGGGTTGTTTCGAATTTAGTGCATTATTACATGTGAAGGCTACATCGTTTCAGTTATTTCATTGCCTGCAGAAATTCGATGGCCAACAACGTGAATGAAGGCGATGGACGAGTGTCCGCTGTAATGGCGCCAATGAAAAAGAAACGCAAATTCGCTGAATTCATTCGGAAGTACTTCCTTGAAGGTGAATTTTTATTTCTTTCAAAGAAATATTTCTACTACATATTACAACTTCGTTTACGCGTTTATATTTTCGTCTGTCTTTGTCTACGCCATAAAAAATGCAATTTTATAGATCTCAAGAAAGACCTCTAGACCAAGTTTCATTACGCTATCAACTTCACTATTGATTTCGTATTAAAATTATAGAAAAATTTAGCTGTAAATTTGTTTCAGCTTTCATAGCGTCTTTGTAGATTTGCATATACAGCGTATACTATGGTGGCGTCATGCCTTTATCGATTCTATTTGCGTTGTAGTTGAAATTCTAGAGCGATTAATATAAATGCAAAATTTTGCGCGTAGAATTTATAGCATCAGTCGCATGTCAACATTAAAGTTTGCTCAACGATTTCGAAAAGATTTTTGCTATTTTCATATATCTGAGAGGATGTAGAGATTTTGCAGTTAGCTAAATTTTCTTTCTACACTAATAGAACCGTAGAAAAACGGATATTCCATTCAAAATTTGCATAAGCGATTGGATCAGTTTAAAATATGAATACATTATTGCTGCATGTTTGACGAGCTAAACTCCAAAGCGCATATAGTTATCTTCATATAGAAGCCTATAAGAAGTGATACCTTTTGATAATTGTTTTCTAATCCCAATGTGTTTCATGCAAACTGTTTGGTGGACACTTGCAATCAGATATAATATTTTTCGTTTATATCCAACCCGTTATGAGTTGCCAATAACGATGATACTTGGTGCAACGGTTGCAGGTAAGCATTTTAGCTTATTGACAGATTGTGATTTTCCTATTGCAACACACACCACTCTTTTATTGAATTCTTCCTTTCAAGCTCAGTCTCTGTTGATTGTATGATTGATTTATTGATTTATTGAAAAAGAAATAAAAAGTATGCTATCCTTACATGATATCGCAATGCGGTATATACACCTATCCGAGTGTTACGCAGCACAAAAATCTGGGCAGTAAAGCATGAACAAGGCTGAAGAAGTGAAAAAATAGGCCCCATGTCTGAATATTTTGAAACGACCTGAGCTCAGTAATAGGGAAACTTCAAGTACTTCGAGTTATATACGGTGATTAGTGCTCGAAGGATGCCGTTCCAGATCTTGATAGTGTATCTGCTAAAGCAACATTTCCCAACTTTCCTATGTAATCACAGATGAGTTGCATTAAAATATTATCAAAGCGGATAATACTTTACTTTTGATTCCTGGATTTTTTTGCTAGATTTTCTAAATATATTTCTGCTCCGATAATATGATCCCGTAGTCGTATATTATTGCTCATAGTGTCGTTACTATTAGAAATATTTCAATTGTTTTTTCCGCTTATTGTAATTTTGCACCTTTTTCCATTCTTATTTGATTTTGCATTGGAAGCGTTTCCAATGATTTGCTTCGATCTATTTAGATGTGCTCATTGGTTGATGGGTCGATTGAACTTAATATTTGGCGTTTTGAATGCTGTTTCGTTTTAGTTACCATACAAAAATCATAAATTGTCTAACACTTTTATAAGATTTGAGAAAATTGGAATGCGAAAACGATTCAACAATCTTTTGGCTTATATGAGCACTTTTCAACATTAATGAAGCAAAAATAATCGACGAACTAAATTCTGTTATTCATCTGTCGCACGTTGACTTCTTTTATTCATTTAATTAGTTTTAGTTTGGAATTTCATGTTATATTCCTCTGCAGGAATGACTTCCGAGGGTGGTGGAGCGGTCGCTTTTCCAGTGATGACACTATTGCTGCATATTGACGCTGCTGTTTCAAGGGACTTCTCATTGATGATTCAATCTTGCGGTAAGGCATTGAGGACATGCTCAGAACGTATTAAAGCACACTTATGTTTTATGCTTCGAAAGGAGGCTCACTAACCTTTTTTAAAGTAGGATTACTCGTATCGTTTGCTATTTTGTGTTCCATCATATGACGACTTTAAAGGTGAATAATATATCCATTTTCCATGTGAACGATATACTCTGCACACCCAAAAATTTTTTTCAGGGACTGAGGAGCCGATGTGGGAATGGCAGAGGGAGAGGACTATGCATAGAAATATGCAGAAAATGCGTCACGTTTCTTATATGTTTAGCAGCTAGTGAAAAATTCTTCGCTTAATCTTGCAGCATAAAAACTCTTCTTTGAGTTATTTAGAGGAAAAGATTTCACTTGGTCATTTTCTCCTTGAAATGCCAATCCAATCAGTTGTTCCTCTTCACACATTGTTTTCTCTCCAGTGTGAATATTCCTTTGCTTTCTGATGCAGATCACGTGACAGACACATTGTTACGATTTTTTTCAGAAAAATTTATATCTTCGAATTATCTTTTTAGGAATGACATCAGCGGCATTTACAATTATTTGGATGAAAATCGTTATTGAATGGCATTCGATTGTTTTCTGTTCGTTTGGCGCTGTTGTTGGCATTATTTTTGGCTTTCATATAGTCGATCCCTTAATGACTGGTGAGGAGATGATTATTGATTTGTTTCGATTTGAAGTTGATCGGAATATGTCGATGATTTATTAATGCTATAATCGATTTGATTTGGATTTTGTTTAAAGGGGAGTATAAAATGAACGAATTCAGCATACAAAATTTTCTGATCGATATCCATTTACAGGTCCACAAAAGAAAATGTTCTTTGTTTCGGTTTGGTTCTCATTCGCACTTTCACTTTTTATCTTAAATACTCGAAAGAAGCGACGAACATTTGAAATTATTCCAAATTTTTGCTTCTGGAAAGCATTCGTTCTTCTCTTTACTGGCTTCATTGGAGGTTAATTTGTTTATGCAATTGTTTTATAGATTTTTCATTATCATACAATTGCCGACTCATTTTAGTTTTTCGTTGTAATATTTATTGTTCTTCAAAACGTTGGCTTTAATTTTGTCTTTCCGGGAAATTTTTTCTCCCAGTTTTGATGATCTAAAGACGATATACTAAACAATGTCATCTAAAATTGCAATGATTTTCTTGAGAACCATTATATCAACATTGTTTGTTTTTCAATTCGCGGCTCACAGTGCTCATTTTTTGAGATGTTAGACTAAAACTATGTCGAGCCCTATTTTTCTTTTAGCATTACATCTCTAAAGTCTCAAATGCTGTTTTCTACAGAGGGTAGATACCAATCTCCTATGGCTTAAGACAAAATTTTGCGAGAAATTTATAGGTCTATGTGATGCGTTTCATCTAATGACTATATATGGAGTTTTATCGGTGAAGTCAACGCCCATATGAGTGATAATCGAATGAATATTTATAGGTTTATGTAGTGCATTTGTTGGTTCGGGTGTTGATATTTGCTCATTTTCGATGCTTACATTACTATTTCGTATCACCGAGAAAGTGGCAACGCCAACATCTGTTGTTTTAATGGCGGTCAATACTTGTGTTGGCTTCTTTTGGAGACAACTTATTATGTGTGATATTTCTTCAATCGCTTGGGAATATTTCGAAGTGTCGGGTAAACTCGTTTTTTTTTTCTTGATTCCAAATTCGTTTTCTTCATGGCCGTTGTCGAGTTATCAGCTGACATCTTCAATAGCGAATATGAATTTGAATGCGAGCATCGAATGATGACGATCAGTGATTGGAGATTGCTCAGTTGACTCCTAAGAGCCGACTCCGTGGTTAGGCGCCTGATTTGAACCGGAAATCAATCTACTTTTCCACAGTCGGACCCGGATTAGATGGTCATTCCTGAATAGATGCTTAAGTTTAACTTTCGTTTGGATGGTCAGACGCTTAAGTTTGATTTTTGTTTGGGTGGTCATTCCTAAAAGAATTGAGAAAGGTTGCTACTATTTGCAATAATCAATATGTTAATTATACATAGTATGGTTGCAGTACCAGTTGTTGTGATATTTGCGCCACTTGGGTCGCTAATCGGCTCGCATTTCCACCGGCTAGTACTCGCCAGTTTCGTTTATCTCCTCGAAGGGGCTGCCTTAATCGGTTTCCTTTTCACTCGACCGCCAATTTCTTTGATTCTTATCGGAGCCGCAATAATTATTTTCAGGTATATTTACTTATCATTTCTGATTTTTAAAAAAATCGTTCACTTCGAATCTGTTCCATCGTTAATTCGATTTCATCGATTTTAACATTTTATTCGTTCACAAATTGTTTGGATAGAGCATCGCATTTCAAGCTCTTATGTATAAGTTTCTTTAATTAATAACAAGCTATATAATAGATGGAGCACCATTTCAAGCAGAATGCAGCAAGTCAAAAATATATTTTAAATGGCACGCCAAGAATTTCTAAAATACAGCGAACTAGTTGGCAAGTATATCGATAGGTTGAACACTGTTCTCATCTGGTGCTTTTGTTCACCGGGTGCCTCAGAAATGCCCCCCCCCCCTTTGAACGTATGAAATAGTATAAATTTTATATTTTTTATTTCAGCCTCTTTTTTTTCTTGATAATGAGTAAACTCGGTGCAATATTAGCAAGGAAGTCTGGAAATGAGGATCGCAATTCCGAATCACCGAGTATATCGACTATTGAAGATAAAACTTTTCAACCATGACAATATTGTATGCATTAAAGACACTAACCGTTCTCTTTTCACTGAGATCAGTGTTGCACCAATGAGATAGTATTAACTGGATTTCGAAATAGCCTGGAAAAAAAAGGATAATTCCATCACTACAAGGTTTAGAGACGGGTTTCGAGAGGGAATTGAGGAAATATTTGTTTGCGGAAAGTATTGAAGATGTTCGACTTGCTTGCTATGAGGTACTTCGAAATATATGTTTTCTCTAAAGTATGTTTCATTCGTTATTTGCCGTCGCTTATTTTTCTCAGCCAAAATGAAGAAAAATACGAGTATTTTTACGCCATCAAATAGGATTACTGGAAAAAATATATGGAACAGTTTGAATTCCTTTTTTTTACTAACGTCATTTATACTCTAGGAGGAAAAGTGTTCCCTTAAAATACAAACGAAATATTTTGAGAAATGGTTCATTTTGCTGATCGGAATTGGCTTATATGCAATATCAATTCTCATTTATTCGTTCTAAGTGGAAAATATTTATGTTATATGTGTATCGACGTGTTTTTTTTGATTTCAGAAATTAGAAAAAATTCATCGCAGCGGTATAATTTTTTGCGATGATAACAAGAGAAATGGCTTTTTATCTATGGAAAAACTTATTATTTTTAGCTATGAGTATTCCTTCCCCTTCTGTTCATTAAAATCTCTGTTATTCCCAATAATGTGATCTGATGTTTGACATTTTTTGTGCTAAAAGTTTGTTTATGTCGCTCTATTGTATTTTCCTACTCATCTGTTTTTCAATATCTGTGTCTTGAAAAGTGAAAACACTCAAAATCAAATGATGCAAAAATTTGATCATTATTTGGTTACTATAAATGCAAAGATTATATCATTGTATATATGAAATATGCGGTAAAACAATTAAGAATGAAATTTCATTGAACACTGTGACATTGTGCGAGCATATTAGATTCGACAATCAAAGCACTCCGATAAAAAGGACTCCATATCAAGGATATACGCAAAGCTAATTTCCCCACATTCCTCGATTTTTTCTTTTGTAGCAAACCCAATTTTACTATAATTAAGAATGATGAATACATTAAAAAATTGTTAGCTGGGTGGATTAGCATATAATGAAGGATTGGAGCTCAGTTCGTTCCCGAACATGATATTAAACAGCATTTTCTTGGTCATCAGGTCATAATCGAAGCGGGATATGCAAAGAAACTACTTACGCTGGTCAAGACATGATACGAAACCCATCGATATGTTATATACTTGCTAGAAATGGAAGAATGCACTCCACGAATTAATGTGAATCAAATATTGTTCTATCGAATTATCACTCTAATTTCTATCTTGAAGAAAGCACTCTTCAACAACGATCACTTTCTCAATTCAATTTTATAATAATAGAATTGAGATTTACTTTTTACTTTCAATAAACATAAAGTATTAGGTGAAAAGTATGCGATATTCACTGTGTTCCAGATATTCCTTGCATTTCCAGTAATAATACGTAAATATCGATATAGTACTTAAATAACAGAGATAGAAATGAAATTGAATACTCAAAATAACGATCTACTATAATACATGAGAGAAGGTGAAGGCAATGAACATGGCCAACTAAGTGGGCGATAACCCATTTTTGATATAAACTTAATAAATCGATAAGCACAACTTCAAAATTACATTCCTATAATTAAGAACAATCCCGAAAGCATCTTTGCAGCTGTCAAATGAACACTTCCACAATGAACAATTCGAATCAACAGATCATTCGATAACCAAGGATTCAACCAGAGATCAACATACCCTTAGATACATCGATAAACAAGAGGAAATCATCACACACAAACGACCATCAAAAGACAATAAATAGTCTTAAATTTCCCCTATTTCATCACTCACATATTGCAAAACATTGCCTTTGCAAAACACAGACGTCCATTTGCGCCATATACGCCATGTGACGCCAGCTTCTCTTTGCCTTCATACCAGTAATTCCTTAAAAATATCTATCAAAAATATAAGTAAAAATTAGTGCCCTTCATGGGATTTTCAAACCATTTTGTGGCAAAAAATGATCACATTCATGATCGATCGAAACACTCTGCATTTTTCTCTTCAACCGCTATTCATTGTCTTATAAGAAGGCATCAGGTATGATTTAATTTGATTTGAAAGAATATTCGATCGAATTACTTAATGTTATTCGCTGCAAACCATCTAAAAAGAGAGCGATGAGTATCGCAATGAAACACTCAAAACACAGAGGAAGCTCTATATTACTTTTATTCTGCGAAAGCAACAATTTTCAATAGCTGTGGGCATATATTAGCACTTATTTCAAAGTAATATCTCAGACACAACAAACAGTTCATGGTATATATCAGCCACCCTTCCTTATTACAAACATTCTATTTCGACCCATTCCCAGGTACTAAAATAGTTCCTATCCCTATGTATAGATGAAATACAACAAATACGAAAAACAACACGTTCAATAGTGAGTAGTGAGTCGACTGATTTCTGTGAGATCATCTATGATATGGTATCTGCTTGTGCCCAATTTCCGTGCGAGATCATTCTTGTCGGCCAATGAAAGATGTAGATATTGGAACACTACATCACCGTCCACCATATTACGTGTATTCTGAAAATCTTGCAGTTATATTTATGAAGAAATATCGAGTAACAACATCGAAAAGCGATGCTCTTTAGGCTCTCTTTCGGCAATAAAAACCTGAGCTCTCAGTTTACTTCTCATTCATCACACATTCAATACCACAACACTAAAATTTGGCTACTTGAATGTAATTAATAGCAGCACGTAAGCATACGCATATTCCGCCATAACCCATCGTCTTCACGCCTATTGATGAAAACAACAATCATCCTCTGATGCTAAAAAAACTCCACCACTTTATCGCACAATTCGCTTCGCATCTGTGCTCCAGAAATGACGTAAGCTTAAAGAGCATCAATGCCTGCCAGGATATTTCCGCCACAATATTCATGGTGTTATAACCCGTCCTCACTATATACCATTCCCTATTTTCTATCAAGAAAATCGACCCAATTGCATTATCACCTCTTCAACATTGTAAACTATCTGCTCAAAGAAAAAGATCGCAACATACAAATGGCGGAGAAAGCGCTTCGCACTCAAAAATTAGCGACCACCCGAATATACCACCTTGGGAAAGTGGATATAAGCCCGCAATACAACCATTTACTGCTTTATTCTAGTAGAAAACGAAAGGATCCCGCTGAAATCGCTTATTTCTTTTCTCAATGAAAAGACGTGTACTTCACACATTTCGTGGCCGGCAACCAAAAAGTTGAAAAACTTCGCATAATCATACTAACCAAATAATGATTCGGTCTCTGTGGTCGAGCAGCTCTCGATCCTTTAACATTCAATCCCGCGGCTTGAGCAACCAACGAGGACATTAGCTGTTGGAGCATATGCAATCGACGGAATACCTAAGAAATCAATCGTACTCAAGCAAGCAATAACACAACTCTGTCCATCAGTGACAAACATTTGGAATCTGAAAGTTTTCAATGCGACGAATCGACAATATCGGATCAATACTTGACTATATAATTAAGAGAGCACCGAAATTGCAACGAGATATCGAATACATCCATAATATCTTCGTACTTACTTTGATCAAATAAAATTCACTGAGAAACTTACATATACTAAAGAAAAAACACCAATTTCTGTCCATCAATTCATGCATGCACGTACCAACCGGGTTGGTTTATTTGCATAATAAAGTTGCACCCAGCTGGTATGGCTGCCTTCAAGTGCCTTGTCAGCTAAATTCTAACATTCTATAAGATCCTATACAGCGATCACTGACTTACCCATCTGACCAACAGAGAAATTTGCATATTTTTTAAGATAGTAACCGAGATGCGTTCCCCTTTTACTGGATCCATCTCCCCATTACTTTTGGAAGCTCCCATCGTATATAAATAACTAATAATGAATGAGAAATCAATTCGATCAATTCGATCAAGTCGATTTGGAACACCCAATTCAAGCAAAACAAAAATATATGATAGTTTCGAATATTAAAGACTGGCATAGCTTCAGAATAATGTAATAGAAAAACGAATAACTCAACGCAAAGCAAAACAACCTTTTCACTCAGAGGCCTCACAAAGCCAAAACTGCCATCCAATGAGCAGAACAGCACACTTTGACGATTCAATGAGTAATGCTCATTTTCGACAAATCCACTCGAAATATGTCCTATAAACAAACAATTATAGAACATGGCAAATAACTGCTCACAGCGAACATCAACTATTAATAAACATCGTTTTAAAAAAGTTTGTGAATAAAAAACGTCTGGAATTAGTTTTTTTTTTCTCACTTAGGCCACGACGTTTACAAACCAGCTGTCAACAAGTCATTAGTTGTGTTCACTTCGAAATGCATACCTTTTGACCCATCCCTGCAAGCAAATATCCGTTGCATGAGCACAGACTCGTCACCGGACCTTTTTGCTCCTTGTCGTAGAGTGTCTTTATTCGATGTTTACTTGTTGGTTGTCCAGGTTCTGGAACCACCTGCAAATCAGCGTTGAATAGTATAATAATGCATATTTTGATGTTTTCACTTCTATAAAGCTTAAAAAAGTTATATGGTGTGCATTATTACATTAAGATCGCAACAAGTTAATATACTACATGAAAAAGCATATCTGCATTCATGTTCTAAAAAATAAATTAGTTCATAACAAAGACCTTTAGTGGAGTTCATAAGGAAGAAGAGTTTCAAAGCATACTTCGATGATTTCGGAGATTATAATACGACCACGTACGAGCACCTCCTCACCATAGTTGCATGCCGTCCCAACAGCTAAGTAGTTCTGAACTCCTGATACGGTGCCTTCGGATCGTAGTACCACCTCCTCGCAACATGTTAACACTTCGAAGTCCTCCATCTTTATTTCTGCATTCGGCACTGGCTTCCAGTCTTCAGGAGAATATAGCTTCAAAATGTGCAAAAATTATCGACAAAATTTTTGAAAACCATATAAAAATTTCGATAAGTTCATTAACAAATCATTACGCAAATAAAGCCAGGTGCATAGGTTATGAAAACATCTATTTAGAAAATGCCCTTCACTAGCTACTCACATCTCTTTCGCCTCTCCCACTTCCCGTTGAATAAGAACCAAGGTCGCACCGCATCACAATTTCAAATACTTCCAGGATGAAGTGCCTATACTGAATGAAGCAATCCAAAACTCAACCCACCTTGACATCGTACATTTCGAGCTCCGGCAGGACAAATGAATCGGCCTTTTCATGTTCATCAAATGATTTATCTTCGTTGACCAGCACACAAAGTCTGTTGTTGGGCTTCTTCTCACTGCCTACCACCGCGTATGTGTTCGATTGCAATAAGTAGACTATGTTGTGTATCGTCCGACCTGTTCCGATTTTACGCACCGGCAAACTGGCATCCAGTTCGACGTCTGTCTGCAATATGTGGTGGTACTCTTCTGTCCATCAGTAAATCAATCTTTGATGGGAACAATAAAGTGCGAACAACAACGATAATACGACCTATTCGGCATCTCTTACGCAGCGTTTTAAAAACATTACAGCGACAATTCAGTTTGTCAGGGATGTACTAGGGAAACGTGAGGCCACAATTTCAAGTCCTCTGTGCAGGTAATGTTTTTACTCGATATCAAATAGCAGTTCCCACCCAGCAATGAGCAAAACTGAAGTTGGCTTTGTTATAAGATGTCAACCGGAAACGGAATAAAATTGGTCTGAAATGACTTTAAATTTTTTCGAGAACTCACTCTACGCGGAGCTATATTTTTATAGAACGACAATAAAGTGGTTGTGATCCCCATTAGTGCTTTGCCTCGACTTTGTTTCGTACCGAACCCGTGGTCAGGATTTCCATCAAACAAGCGAAAGAGAAAATAGCCAGTACCTGAGTGGAAAGAAAAAAGCGATCTTCAGAAGTTGTGTGAGGCGCCTCGTACGCCAAAATGTTTTATGTATAGCTTGGTCAAGAGGTCCTTAAAAACTTATGCGAAAGGGCATAACCCGTCATGTCCTATTTGGTTATATTGTGCAAACACATTACATTCAGAGCAAATTAAGGTGAACACATACAGGTAATTTGGCGATTCGCATTGCCCATTCTCGTTCGGTTAGGTAGATGAAACCGTTTGGGCAGAGCACATTATTGAACGCTGTGAACGATATGATCGGACCCTCGAGATTAAGCGGATGCATTCGCAATATCCCACTGTCCATGAGGAATAAACACGGATACGATGAGCATATAAACACACCGTTCAACTAAAAAACATTAATTAATATACTGTAAAGTCAAAATAGGCTCTTGAACAAATGACTAGGAGTGGGATCGCGATGAGAGATTTGCAAGAAACGAGTGATCGTCTTCCCTTGTTGAAGCTAACTTTTAGCCTATTTCAGAACCGAGCTGATAAACAATGTTTCATCAATAGCGAACGTTACTCGTAGATCGCGCAGGTTGCCATTCGTCTACAAAGAACGTTTTCACTGGTCATTAAACAATGGTCACGGTCTGGAGGTAACTCGAACAAAAGGTTGGCTACATTAATATGTTAACCAGACGGATGTGTTCCACACTATCTCAGCTAGTATCAATTCTAACCAAATGTTTATCACATGTATTGCACTAATAACGAGTAAAATGGTCCGCTGTACCTCAATGGTATATCACTCACTCAACAAATGAAAGGTCATAAATTCGCCTGTCTGTGAAGAATACTTTCCCAACTGAAGCAGCAGTGGTAAATCATTCAATTAAGCGCCTGTGGCAGTTGCACATTAAACCGAAAAGTTCACATACAATGTTCAGGTTGCAAAAATTAATTTAAATCAACTCATCCAACTGCTGCACATGAAATAAAGTGCTGACGGTATCTCAAAGCAATTTCCTTTCGCCAATGCATTGCATTCAGCTAATCTTGTGCAACTAGACAAAAGTTGATTCTATCAGCAATGAAACAAGAAGTAGATGAAACAATTTTCAATCTCCCCTCGTTCTTCCCCGCTCACCAAAACTTTGTTGCACATCCAGAATGCATAATCTATAGCCAGTCGGTAAAGGCAAATGGCTGCCCTCTCTACAACCGGTACACATGTACTGACCGGGCATTCTAAAGGTAATCTCTGCAAATGAATTGATCTCCCGATCCCTCGCTATGTTCGCAAACACTTTGTTCCTCTGCCCTAATTATACCGACGGTCTCCACAGATGAATCGAAAGATTAAAAAAGCGAGCGAATGTCTGTGTTTTCAGCTCTATGCAGAACGTCTTCGCTCAGCAATTCGATAAAGAAACCACATAAAAAAAGTAGTCAGATATTGAAAAAAGCACTAACAATATTGCCAATCCTTTCGAATGGATGTAATGCCGTTCTATATCTCAACGTATCACGTGCAGCCTCAATAGGTGCACGACCATCATTCCCTTGGAAACGGCATGATCGTGTCACTGTTGTATACGGCAGACGTTTAAATCTGCAAAAAATTTATTTCAGCATTAACCTTTATGATAAAAACGATAGGAGGGTGAGGAAAAGAGGCAGACGTGAATAGAGTGAGCATAGAAAAATCCCATATTTAGTGACTTGAATCAAATGAGATGAAAACGGTCAAAAAATAATTGCGCCACCAATACTAAACACTAGTAAATAGCTAAAATATTTTAAAACAATATTAGGATAATCGCTAAGCCGATCAAACAGCACTACGGAAGCTATAAATTGCCGAACACTGATATATGTGTCTATTTCTATTGAAATAATCATAGCAATGAGCCCCGATACTGTTCCGTTTACAATGTATTTCAAAAAGAGATTAAATGAAAAAAGCCAATCAAGTATACAGCACACAGCAGCGAAATGATTAATCACCTAGCCAAAGAATGCGGTGAAAATCAAGAAATAATGGCAACACCATCGCTCATTAGCAAGTCCTTACCTAACAGCAAGATGTTCGACCACACCGTTATCATACATAAACATCTCGTACACCGATACCATATCATCGATCACAACGAACAATATCGGTCGACCTTGATTCATACCCATACCCATTAGAAGCTGCAAATTTAAAATAAAAAAAGTCTCTCATATATGTATGCTGCTGATACATGGATTGTGCCAAAAAACCAGAGTCAAGAGCCACACCATGGACAACTTATGACCACAGTGAGTATTGACGATACGTAAGCAACGCACAAGAACCTTCCTTGACAATGTGAGACTATTAAATAAAGTTGGAACATCGTAAACGATTATGCTGAAAATATCTACGTTGAGAAATTTTTTATAGGAAACCCTTCCATGATGGCAATCATCTATGTTTGCTTATTTGTTAACCCTCAAAACGGTACAACTTCTTTTCTATGATTTGTATGTAGAGCCGTTCGTGAATTAGCTCCACCTTAAGCTTTTATTTTCCATCCGAATAGAAAATACCATATAGCAGCTTGAATCTTATGATCGACGTTACTTTTGTTATACGGGATTGTCGATTCACGCAATCATCTTTTTCTAATGCAATGTTTTTTTTTTCTCACAACAACACGAATTGCCTGCATGCTATAGCCTCTTGGCCATATGAGCACCACATCATTAAAGCTCTATAAAATGTGAAATGAATAAAAGGTCAACCAATAATTAAAAATTAAGAGATACGACTGATCGTCCAAAAAAATATACCACTTCGACGATAATCTCTTCAGATTTAGCCACAAGCGCCTCGTTGAGTGTATTGGAAGCGATATCAGAAGTGATCACCGATTCATCCCCCAAATAATTCATCTCATCGATTGCAACATCCGGAAGATGACTTAATTTTTTCACCATATAGACGAGCTGCATTTCCGGAATTGAATAAATATAGAGGTTACCGTTCTCACGTGCCATCTGCAATGCCAATCTTAACACAATAATTTGGTAGTTTATATATATTAAATAATGATCTCCTATATCATAATTCATATTAATCTATCGAATTGAAACAAATTTATAGACATTTAAATATGAAAAAGTGCGAATATTTTATGCCGTTCAATTTCTTATTCAAATTGGTCAGCCAAGAGAAAAAAAAACGAATTTCTTGCAGATTTGCATATTGTTCGAGACAATCAAAGCATGAAGGCATACTTTACTTCCTATTGATAAAACGTGAAACCCATGAGGCATTTTTTTTAACCTACTGCTATTATATTACTAGGGGAACGTTTAGGAATAAGAGGTAATTAAGAGGACTAATCCTCAATTAGCATTGCATTCTAATTGAAAATTCCCTTGTTAAGCAAGCGACCAATCCAGCGACAGCTCAATAAAATTACATTAAATATTCAGCTTCGATTGGCTCGGCAGAAAACATCAATTTAATCAAGTGAATTCTAATACAATACGTAAACAGCCGAGCAGATAAACATGAATGGTCAGATGGGCAATGACAACTATTAGAGTCGATGTTTCTAATGAAGATGCCAACTTCGATCCGATTAAGATATCAGTGATAACAATTATGCGCTGATGAGTGACCAAAATTCGCAAACGGCATCTAAACGTCACGATTTCCATGTCTAGGGATAGCTGGATTCAACCAGATTCCCATATCTTTTCCACATCTAAAGGTTCAAATCTGGTGTATGATTGATTCAAGTTGTGTTCGTGAACGGAAACGACTCACAACAATCCAATGTGAGGGTACGATCGTATTTGGATCGACGACATCCGTTTCGAGATGTGGTGTTTCACCAGGATTCTGTCGTGTGCCCACTATTTTGCGCTTCTTCTTCGCCTCTTTTTCTAAAGTCATCAATTGTGTAATTTTTACCATCATCAATATGTTAAAAAATCAAGCATAGATAAATATTCGATATAGATAACATTCGGTAAATTCAGCATAAATGTATAACTTTTCGTCGAATTATTCTGTCTATTAAATAAATAAATAAACTTTAAAAAAAATGAATATATTTTGCACAGAGATAGGAAGAAGTGAGGGAGAGGAAGGAGTGTCACATATATGTCCTCTTCCAGACAATAAACTTCCAATTGCGATAAACGAAAAGAATTGTTTAATCAATATGCATCTTTTAGTGCTGACATTGCAAATACATCGCTCCATCGAAACAGCACAAAATGAAGCAAAAAATTTTGCTGCCGATTGACTCCTACACTCTCGTTGTCCCTTACAATTTCTACCCCAATCGACGACTCTGTGATCAGAATGAAAACGAAACAGAGTTTATCCTCTAACTCGATTAAGTTTCCGTGTACAATATATATACTAATAAATACTAATATACAATATACTAATATATATACTAATATCGCACAGTAAATACTCTTATATATGAATATGAATATAAATTGCTAATAAATAAGGAGGATACGTTTATTTTTCGAATCTCCATAAAGAAGTATATCGTCGAAATCATCAATATCGATGTGTTGCTTCGTGTTGATTGCATTTGCATTGTGCATCGCCACCGATGATGACGAACAGAAACGGATCGTTCCACTCATATCACGATAAATGCAAAGCGCTGTGATTGGTGATTTGTTGTGTATCATATTCCCAGGTAAATCCACTGCCTAAACATTAATTCCGCTCAACAGCTAACATAAATTTTCATTAGATAAACCTTATAAAGATCGTTCTCCCATTGGATAAACTTATAAAAAAAAAACGATGATGATAAGTGTGCAAAAGCATATCACCAATATGGAGTCACATATGCTGCTAGGTTGGAGCACAATGCTGTAAAATTCAACGATGCTTAGAAAGGATATTATGAAAATTTATTCATAAAGAACAACACAGCCAACAGATATGCCTATAAACCAGCATATACGCTATACACACATCACCAAATCAGATAATAGGTACGGGTAACTTCGATGAAATAGTTAATGGTTGTGGAGCATTTTTGATGAATCATACTCCATTACCGCTGTGATATTCAATGCAAATTGATATCGTATTATAGAAGGGATTATAAGAGGGACTCACCTTTAAATGCACGTGAGGCGTGTTGTGGAGTTCATATAGCAATAGCCTGCCATTTTGAGTGCAAATCGCAACGAACGGATCAACGATAGAAGCACTGAGTACAGGGAAGGTAAGTTGGAGTGGAATGAGTTGGATTTGTTGCCCTTCAGCCACCACAACGATGCTCGATGTAGTCACCTCAAATTGAGCGTTCAATAACTGACAAAAAAAATAAACAGATAAAATTAACTCATAATTTAACGGTGTATAATACTACCTTCTTCATATATTTATCGTCCCAACTTTACCAAACAACATTCCTTTAAAACGAAAATGCAAACGGAAAAATAAATCAAAAGTAATAATAATAATGAACAAAGTGAAAAAGAAAAAAAACAAAAGAAAATAATACAATATCAGATTCATAAAAAACAGCGAAGTATTTCACTAATAGAAGGTTAGGGATCGCCTGCGAATGGATCAGAAAACTTTTGGGTGTCACCGATTTCACGAACGATGGGAAGAGATTTTGCTAAGGCCACAAAGAGATAAGATTACTAAAGTGACTTTCAGTGAAATACCTTTTGAGGATTTACACCAAAAGAACTAATTTATGATAAATTTCAGTAAAGATTTGAATCATGCAAACATTTTAAATCCCATCGATTTGCATACAATGATAACTCGTGACGACGTTCAGAGAACTTTTCATTTCGAACACAACAATATACATTCACTCCCCTCCTCTCTGATCTCGTTAAGGCCAGACTATAAAGCTACTTACTTGTACACTAAGCCCACCATCTGCTAGTTCACCGGCTGCAATCGTCGACTCCGAGGTGACGAATACTGGTGCTTCCAATTCCACAAGATCGTTGTCTGTTTCCAGTGCTAACGAGCCCAACTGAAAACATTTTGCTCCTACAACTCAAGTCGCGTAGATATGTTCCCACAAAATCTTGTGGTCAAGCGGAAGAAGTAGATAAATTGGGCTCATACATAAAATCGGATAACGAACACGATATGCGTTTTTACAATGCACAAATAATGCATCTATAACACAAATCCTTAAAGACATACTTCTTTCGATGCGATTATATACATATGAGTGTCATCCTCGCGTCTACCAATTGCCCAATATTGAATGACCCCTTCGATACTGAAATAACGCAGAATTGATATCTTCATCATGCACATATAGATTATTTCTTTAAAACGAGACTATTAATAATGGTGTCAAATAGCATTGGCAAAACCTGCAGATGAAATGTACCGAGAGGACACTAACCGTTCTTGATGTTCACCGTGTGGATATTAACTGATGCAATACAAACTCGATCAAAGACGGGGTCAAGTCGAGGCTGTTCTTGGAGATAGGAGTTGAGACCTTCAGAGCAGCCAGATGTCATCTTCTTGCATGGTGCCACATTTAACATCCGATCCAATATGCGAAAACGCATTTTTTCTATAGTTACATCTTGACTTACTACCTGAATAATATAAGATTAATGTGTGGGGATTTATCACAAAAAATGATGAAAATTACCATAAGCGCTAACTGTTCTTTTAGATTAAAAAAAAAAATCGCTTGTATAAATCCACTGCTATTCTTTTTTCTTCCTTCTCCGCTTTCAGCCTTCACCCTCTCTTGCTTTGACAATTCTAGGTATGTCTATCCCTTGCGATCCGATAAAGTCTACATAGGCCACTCACTTCTTCAGCTTTGGCTTGACCTTTGCATGCAGCGAGCAATAATAACATTTCTTCCCAACAATACAGCAACAGTGTTGATACCTACTTAGAATGTAGGCTTTTACAACGACCGACCAAACATTCATTGCAGAAAACATACCGATGGAAGCGCTTTCCCATATAGTTCCAAATCCTCATCTTCCAAATCATCCTGTGACACTTCAATTTTTGGTTTCTTCTCGATCGGGTCATCAACGGGTACATGTTCGCTTACATACTCGATGAAAAGTGAATCACCGACACGTGATCCAACGAAGAGGTAACCCGGTGAGCAGGCCGTAACCGTATACGGTATTGAAACATCTGAAATGAATGGCTAAAAGAATTGTTGACGTGATGATTAGATGGAGAACTGCGCACGAGGTAAAGGGTCACTCCGCTTTCCGCACAAACAAATATAGAATATTAGGCGTTCCAGAAAGCAAAAATGGCAATGGCAAAAAACCTAGCGACTACCCCCTATCAATTAAACTTTTATTGCTTCTGATCAAATTTTCAAATCTCCCGACCTGCGATATACCTGGACACCTGCAATCTCCTGGAATCTCCGATCATGAGGAGGAGTCGTTTATGTTAAAGCACCTCTAACGTAAACGACTCCTCCCCATGATCGGAGATTCCAGGTGTACCGACTGGTATATATATATATATATATATCCGCTGCAAAATCCTGGCCTATCAAGTGATCAAGTGATATATATATATAAAACAACATTTTAATGCAAGATGCCATAATGAATAATCCAGCGAGTAGGCCCAATAACTCACCAAATTCGTGTTTGAACTCCATTGACTTGACCGAATTGGTGCTATCAACAACCAATGTCAAAATAAATAGTGCACCACTTCTCGCACATACAACTACCTAAAATAAAAAACCATAAAAACACCATTGAACGCTTCATACTCTAAGAAACATAAAAAATTACTCGTCACTTCTGCAGGCCACATGCAGATTGCAATTTTTTGGTATATGCAGCGTGCAATTAGTCGGATCATATTGTAAATTTGATAGGCAATAATAAAATACACTTATTGATCATCAACCCATAAAATGAGATCTGAAAGCATTTTACGAAAGGCGTCAACGCGAAGCTGAGCGTTAAACATCGAAATGATTTATGAGATGCATAAACGTTGTTGAATTATCGATTCCATCGTTGAAACCCCGTTCCATCGATTTCAGGGAATTTTCTTAAAAATGGGGGTCCAAATCGGCGACGTAGATGATGCTGTCTCTGGGTACATGAAAAGGATGACGTGGAACTACAACTCCACCATCCAAATGATGGCAAATATCCGTTCTAACCTTATTGGTAGAGATGACACACGCAGTACATCCATCGAGAGTCAAAACCATTTCCTTTTCACTTTTTAATGGAAATTTGGTGAAGCCATCCATGCAACTATTCAGTAGAATACCTAAAAATTATGATGTTAACTGTTAGTGTCGATGATGTTACTCGAAGAGACATTAGTCTACCATGTTGTAGACTTGTAGATAAAAAGTCTATAGTTTTGGAATATTGTTTTCCTTATTTGGTTTCCGATACCAATAATATTAGAGAACGTTGAAAAATACTTCATTTGTGATTGCTTTTCGCAAAGTTTGATATGACCCATAATAGGCAAGTTATAATAACAATTTAAAAATCTCTAGCATAGAAGCATCGGAATATCTCGGGTAGAAATTCAATTTGTTATCCTAAAATCTTTACCGACCATGAATGTGGAAATGAAAATATTTTTCTTTGAAATTGCATAGAAACCTATTTTACTAGATATCAATTAAACAATTACCACATGGAGGAACCGATTGATTAAGATAGATAAGTTCATTTGCACCGATAATCAATGCACCACCGATAGGTCGTGGTATCATTAAAACCTGAAAATAAAAATTTAGAGCCGGTTGAATAAATTCAAACTATTCGTTTCATTGAAGAATCCCCTTTAAATTCAAACTATTCGTTTCATTGAAGAATCCCCTGGCAGAGAAGGAAAGGTTGAAAGAACAAATAAAGTTCCCGCATGAGGAGCCAACTTTGCAAATATACGCCTGAAAAATGAATCATTACTCGTCGACGTTTGGACGGATTGGCTCATAGTAGCCCCCGTGGATGCACGGGTTTTCGGCCACTGACGGACCTCACTTCGAACTGGATTAATTTAAGAATACACTGCGGTCAAGTATCACATATCTTTGCCCATCTTTTAATTATTTGCCTTTTTTCTTGGGGATCTATAAGCGAAGGCATCACAAAATTCATATAGCAAAGAATGCCAGTCCGAGTGCGATATCGACTCCCCATTCGTTCACACAGATACAGCACACTCACCCTTTCAACCGCCTAGCATTACAAGCCAACCTGGTTGCAATCCATGGGTAGATTATTCAATTGCCACACAGAGGCATGCACTTGTTCCTTTGTATTTAGTGATACACCAAGCATGCATACCGTATCGTAGCGCACACAAGCCCTAAACCATTTGTTACGTTTAGGTTTATAATAAATTAACCGTAATAACAAACGATAAGATTTTGCGAAGAAAAAAAAAGCAATAAGTACGATCGATACACTGCTGATGACGTTTGGCGTCTAAAACATAGTAAAGGGTGGCATTTCAGGAGATCGAACTCCCTAGTAAATATGTATTTATGTTTTGAACATTAGCAACGAGCTATCGAAACCGACCCATGTAACTGAGGTCTCAAGTGAACATTCAAAAGGATGTTTCAACCTTGGTCAGTTGATTTAGCAATTTAGAAAGCGATCGGATACACATTATCTGTTAGTAAACAACGAACAGCAGCAGATAGAGACATGTACATACTATCATAACCACTTATGAATGAATAATTCAGTACGCTTCCGGAAAACGGAAAAAGAAAACAAACCTGCCAGCAGTCGTCTGAGCGGGTTCATACAAGAAAAGAAGGGTTGGCTCATAATATCCATCCAGAAATGCTATATCAATTACATTGACCAAACGTGGATCTATAGATGACAACGCAACCGTATAGGTGTGTAAATGCGGTGATGTATCGTCGAAGGGTAATACCGCCAAATATCTGAAATTATAGGTATTTGATACCTTTCGTGCAAACCTTCATGCAAGAGTGTAAGTAAGAGTGCCATATCATTAGAATTGACTCCTCTCTCATCTATACCGCAACTAAAACGTCTATAGAAATATTTTTAAGTATTTCACTGTGTACCATCTCTTTTTATCACAGGTATAAAACCAAAAAAAGAATGAGAAAGGATGGAAATAACGAAGAATCCTCCATCTCTTTGAAGCTATAGGTTAACTACTCAAAATTTTCGATCATTTGTACGCTCAATTCGCCAGCGATTCTTTCGACTATCTTACTTGTCTTAGGTTGACGCCGTATGACGCATAGGCAACATTAGAAAGAGAATCTTCAAAGCTATTCCCAAGTCTTAAGCACAGACGTTCAAGTGGTAGTTCATTGATCTCTTCAAGTTCAAGTTGCACATAGCTTCCTAGCTATAATATGAAAAAATATTTATGGAAATTGAAATATTCAAGGTCTGAAAGTTTTTAAATTGAATAATTCGTCTTTATTTCATTTTTTTTGGATTGGGAGGTCGCTTTTCGTTGAGAACTCTTTGATCTGACACTCACATGCCTAGGACACCTCTTCTGCGGTCAGAATAAACTCCTTAGGGTACAGTAGGAAATATTATAGATTAACCAAATCGGAACTACAGTAAAATCACATAAACTTCGATCGATGCTTCACGATTGTAAATTGTAGGGCAGGTTTGTTACACTGTTTATGAAAGTAATTTCCTATGAGCATCCATCTATTGTTGCACACCTATTTGAGAACACAGTAAAATAATGCACCTTCCGTAAATAAGCATGACAGCACATCGTTGTGCCGGATCAACACGGATCACCGGACTCGGAAGGTCTGTGACGTAGCCATCTTTTAGCATCTCCTCCTCGAAGCAGTGTAGTGAGATTGTTTTCAACGAGCGCTCTGCCGCGCTGAACGCCACAACCGAAAGTTTTGCAGTGTCAAAACCTAGTAGAAGGCTGTTGCATGATGGATTTTCTGAAATACACAAAAATTACCTTTAAAATTATCTTCAAAATTGAAATTACCCTCGAAATTAAGTAACGGGTAAAAAATTATACCCGCACAGGGTTGGCATTAGATACGTTTTTTTTTTAAACCGCGTTCGGCAGATTAGTCAATTTAACTATCAGTAAATAAAAAAAAATATGCGGAACAAGGTACGCAGGTCTTTGCCGAATTTATGCATCAATCAAATCTGCAGAAATATGTCTTTCTATATGTGCATTGCATCCAAATCGTGTATATGCCACCTTAGGAACTATGAAATCGACGCAAAACTTTTTAGTAAATAATTGAGTACTTGTAGGTTTTTTTTGCATCTCAAGGATCGAATTGAATATAGGTAAGTGGAAGTAGATAAAGATGAGATACGCACGAATATCTTGGCATAATTCTTAAAGATGCAATTCCACCTCTATGCACTTTGCAAATGCGCATCTCCAGAAGTGAACAATAATGGTGGTGACATCTATAACGCTTAATATGCTTTTAAATTCTGTCCTGAAAAGCATTCATGAAACATTTTGAAGTGCATACTTCTTCACAAATAATCTTCGAGGAGAACACAACACATACGTGGTATCCTGGCAACTGCCAACGATTTCACCGGAGCTAGAAGGCGAACGTTGATGATGCACTCGAGACGAGTCGTCTGATTCCATTGCTTGTCGGTTTCTGGTACTATATGTCTTTCTATATGTGCATTGCATCCAAATCGTATATATGCCACCTTAGGAACTATGAAATCGGCGCACAACTTTTTAGTAAATAATTGAGTACTTGTAGCTTTTTTTTTGCATCTCAAGGATCGAATTGAATATAGGTAAGTGGAAGTAGATAAAGATGAGATACGCACGAATATCTTGGCATAATTCTTAAAGATGCAATTCCACCTCTATGCACTTTGCAAATGCGCATCTCCAGAAGTGAACAATAATGGTGGTGACATCTATAACGCTTAATATGCTTTTAAATTCTGTCCTGAAAAGCATTCATGAAACATTTTGAAGTGCATACTTCTTCACAAATAATCTTCGAGGAGAACACAACACATACGTGGTATCCTGGCAACTGCCAACGATTTCACCGGAGCTAGAAGGCGAACGTTGATGATGCACTCGAGACGAGTCGTCTGATTCCATTGCTTGTCGGTTTCTGGTACAAGGGCATATGGATTGGGACGATGAAGTCGTAAATGTTTAGCACCTACAGTGACCAGTTGCATTCCATTTCCGGGAAGGAATTTCCCATACTCGCTGAAGTTGACTGTCGTTGAGTCATTTGTTTCATGTAGAATCGTATACATCCCGCTGCAAATTCAACGGCTAAGGACTCATATATTCGAGGAAATTGATTTCTGAAGCGATCGCACATGTTTAAATCGCTCTTTTATCACTCAATCCTATCATCAGGTACCTATTTTTAAAAACTGAGGTGACAGGGGGCAAGACGAAGAGGGAGACGGTTTGCTAGAAATAAGAGCAGACTGAATAGACAACGTTAATCTGGAATTACCGATTGCCTCAACAGGGCTCATTTATGAAAAAACCTTACTGTATGATATCGTTTCGGTGGAGGAAATCTAAGCGGAGTTCTAGCCCAATATTACCCACAAAATATTAGGGACGTCTATGCCTGTTCCATAACGTGCCATTCAGTTGTCTATGAAAACGATTCATTTATCACCAAATACCGCAACCCCCTCATTCTTGCATGTTGACAAACCCCCCCCCCCCTCCCCTCCCCTATACCGTAGTTCCCACCCCTCAGGAACAAACCCATTGGCAGATTTCCTTATATACCTCGACACACATTACCGGTTGCAGAGTGCAGAGTACGGTAGTGGTGCGTACGCAATGTGGAGCACGAGCTCAGCTCCGTTCGCGATTCGCAACCGGGATGACATGGTTCTATGTAAGCATGCTGGCATATTGAGCTTTACCGAAATGCATTCATCCCCAATTGCTAATCCGTTCCTAGATTACTACCTGTTGCCTTCGTATTTCTTTTCTGTCGAATCGCTAAAGAATATTCAGAAATCAAATATTCTGTCGAATCAAGAATTACCTTAATCATATCGGCCAACTTAAATTATTAGGCTATAAGTCAATGGAATATCGGTGATGGCTCAACTTCGACTGAATTCTTTGTGACAATAAACGATTGTCGCAGTCTGATACTGCATACTGGTAATCGAGGTTTTTTCAAATGCAATCCTGATTGCCCAATCTCATAAATCAATCGAAAGAAATAGCGTATCTGCAAGAATAGACCACTTCTCAAATCTTTATTTCCAATTACGTTCATCTACTTTGTCTCCTCCTAACCAAAAAAAAAAAACTCGTTCCATGCAGTGATTCTCCCCCAAATATTTACAAGAAACACCGCCATAGTGCCGAGAACATCATCACCACCTAAACATCTGCCTTTTCAACAAACTTATTTCGATGGAAAATAGGTCACCATGACAGACATGCTAGAGATACTATCCCAAAATGCAGCAGAATTGGCTGCCATTTGTGCATTGGGATGCATAGGAATAGTAAAATCCTCTCTACGATGTTAGAATAATGCGATGAAATGTGGCGAGAAATTTTATTCATAACTTCGATATCAATTAGCAAAGTACCATTCGAAAAAAAAAGAAGAAAGAAACATCCCACCAATGATCGTCATCATCGGCTCATATGGAATGAAAGAAATCTGTAAAAATGCGGGCTATGTACAACACGATTCGACCATTACTAATATTCAATATTCCCTCCTCGCAAACGAATTTTTTTTTTCTTTTTCAGATGTTACGTGCATAATTTTGGATCACAATCACCTCACTCACCCCTCTCCATCAGATCAAATCACAATTATTAGACTTCCCTTCTTTTCCACCTCATATATGTTCCCTCCTCCCATATCAAAATAAAACTCTCAAGAATACTCCATGTTCTACTCCAATGGTGCAAGCTCGTACCACAATTCATTTGAACTGAAGCTTTCAACTAACCATACATCATGCAGCACAGCAAAGCATCATAAAACGTCAGAGCCCCGATAAAACGATAAAAAAGAAAGCGTTGCACAGTTAAAGCAGCAATGGAAGTAACACGAATAAGATGCAAAAAGTGAAACGATAAAAGAATATGTAGAAAGAGGCCGACGGACTGGAACAACGGCCAATGTTGAAATGGAACTTGAAGACGGGAAGATCGGAAGTCGACGTCTCCAAATCTCGTTGTTTAGTATTCCTCACCTTCGTTCTCACCTTCGAGAGATTCGATGGCGACCTGAAATATTGCTGTGATTACCTCACAAGATAGCCCCCTCATAGAGTTACGCTTCGATTAATGACCCTCAAGAAATGCACAGCAACTACAATGCATGAATAGCGAAAGCACTGATCTCGAAACACAGAAGCAATCACATTGCAGGCACACGCAAATTATTAATCCATCAAAGACATTCTTTGCATCTATCCCATTAAATTAGTCACCAAATACTCTTCAATAGGCATGCCAACAAACGCTTCCACACATTCCATCACCAGCAACAATTCTATTCGCATACCACAAAATGAACTTATCGATTCACATAAGAGAAAACTACCATCTCGTATTTTACTACAACACTGTCCATGCACCTAAACTTTCTATTTTCTATTCTTACTAAAGCTATATGAGCAATGAAGAAATTCAGCCATCTCGACTAACGTAATTTTAAACTCTCTTAGAAGATTTTTTCTTTCCCATACAGAAATTTTAATAAGCCGTAGACCCATACAGAAATTGCATCAAGTCTGTAGGTTGGACTCGTAAGGGGACGGAGGAAATGCTTCTTCAAAGGGATACATCAAAACGGTAAGATGTCGTAGACAGAAGATAAAATAAACTCAATCATTCTGCATCAACTTAGGTCGAATGATTCTCATAACTGAAAACTTGGGGGAAAACTTCCATCCTATACTTAGACATTTGAAACGGCCGGATGTCCCGAATACCACCATTATTTTCTTAACCTGCGTAAAGATTGGAAATTCTTCGACCCCCCTTTCACTCGCTGCAGAACTGGAAATTCGTTTCTTTCTCCTCCTCAGCAGACCGACAAGGGCATCAATCGAAACTGTTCCGTCATGAAAGCTTTGGATTTACGAGCATTAGCAACGATGACGTCTCCGAATTTAACAATGTAATGCTTGAAATTCGAAGACAACAGCTATTTTAATCTCACTACAATGACCAATACGTGATCCACTTATTCGTTCCAAAGAGTTAAGCACACATTTTCCCACATCAAAACATTTCTCTATCGATTTCCATATACCTTTCATAACGATTATCTTTTAATGAATTCTAAGAAAAGCAAGGAGATATCCCCTTCCACAACAAACGAAGAGGAAAACGGGGACCTNTAAGTTATAAAGCAACAATTCCCTGCCCCAATTTTCACTCGTCATCGATACAACTCCAGAAAGACCATCTCACGCAGCCGTAACTGCTACCAACAGACCTGACGGGGCCACCGTTACGTTGAACAGTTCACCTAAGAATCCACGTAGACCATTGCTTTTTCGCTGAAGGACGAACTTTCTACTCAATTATAAAATCTGTCTACGTACTAGACGAATTATGTATAACATGTTCATAAAGAATCTGAAATACACAATTCGTTCCAATTTAGAAAAAATCCCCATAACCTCATCCTTTAAATATTTTGTCAGAAAATGCCCACATAATCTTCTCCTATCCACCCGATCGGCAGAAACATTATCATGATCTAAGAATAACATTCACGAAACGGTGGTAACAGTAAATGTGCGTGATATTACCTCTTCATAATCCTTCTCCAATGCGGCCAGATCTTCCCTCGCTTCGGAGAATTCACCCTCTTCCATGCCCTCGCCGACATACCAATGCACGAATGCCCTCTTTGCATACATAAGATCGAATTTATAATCGAGTCTCGCCCATGCCTCTTGAATAGCGGTTGTGTTTGCCAACATACATACCGCTCTCGGTACTTTTGCAAGATCGCCACCCGGAACCACTGTCGGTGGTTGATAGTTGATGCCAACCTAAATGAACGTATAGAAAACATTCATTCAGCATTTCACAATCGTAAAGCAAACAAGACATCAACAGAAAATATCACCTTTCTTGAACATACAAAATAGTGAAACATCTTTAAAACCTATTTCAGAAAATAGATTAAAGTAACATGAGAACGGCAACGAAACAAATGAAAGAAACTCAAATCGCATCGTTCCTCTTCTTTGAACTCTCTATGGTACACAATGCATAATCATCATTGACACATTGATCATTGCTGAGCTCAACGACGACTCACCTTGAATCCAGTAGGACACCAATCGACGAATTGGATTGTGCGTTTGGTTTTAATTGAGGCGATCGCCTGATTCACGTCCTTCGGCACCACATCTCCGCGATATAGAAGGCATACCGCCATATATTTGCCTTGGCGAGGATCACACTGTAAACCATCGATTATACTGTAACTGTACAACTTATCAGAGGAAATCCACCGGAAGAAAAAAAAAAAACATCTTCCGGTAAACAAGTGCATCGTAGCGTTGGAGACTTAATCGCATGCTATAACGACTTCTCCGGAAAACAAGTAATTGAATAAATGCATATGTTTTTTTTTCAACAAAGGAAATTCCTCCACCATCATGGAAAAATAACGCAAAGCTTGTCTGCGATAAAGGCCAACATACCTTAACCATTTGATTAGCTGGTTCGAAACATGAGTTGGTAATATCGGCGACAGAGAGCGCTTCATGATACGCTTTCTCGGCGGAGATAACAGGTGCGTAAGTGGCCAGAGGGAAGTGGATACGAGGGTATGGCACCAGATTCGTTTGGAACTCCGTCAGATCCACATTCAGCGCACCATCAAAACGAAGAGAAGCCGTTATGGACGACACCACCTACAAACGATAGCACTTTCCCTCTTGTCAGGTATATATAAGAATGCTGCAATATATCAAAGCTCGGATCGTGATAAATATAACTTGTGCACTCCAAGCCATTATTCAGAAACATCTCATCCCATCCCTTCTTTCGCAATTTATAAGTAATCTAAAAAACAACGAACCTGTGAGATAAGACGATTAAGGTTGGTGTATGAGGGTCTCTCGACGTCTAAATTGCGGCGACAAATATCGTAAATTGCCTCGTTGTCCACCATGAACGCGCAGTCAGAATGCTCGAGGGTCGTGTGAGTGGTAAGGATCGAGTTGTAGGGCTCAACGACGGCGGTTGATACTTGTGGAGCGGGATAGATCGAGAATTCAAGTTTGCTCTTCTTGCCATAATCAACCGAAAGACGCTCCATGAGAAGCGATGTGAATCCCGACCCCGTTCCTCCTCCGAACGAATGGAAAATCAGGAAGCCTGAAATTATTATACATCTCAACGATAGAGGAATTCCACAATGTGACAGCACTTTGCCCATTCATAAAATTTTCTAATGCGGCAAATTACTTCCGTCTTAAAATGCGAAAAGTAAACATTAGAAACCTTTGCTCTTCTAACTCCATCAACCTTCTACTTCTGGTTCAGAAGTGGTCAGTGAACTACGCAAGACGACATACTTTACAGTCTCGTCTTTGCGGATGCCTTCAATTTAACACAATCATACGGGGCTAGCTTGGTCCCCATCCTCTTCCTCAAGCCTCGACGGGTTTTCACTTAATTTGCACCCGACTACGGTCCTAAAACCAACCCTTGATAAACGACCAATCCCTCCTCGGAGCCTTCAAACGCCACAGTATCATTACCCAATGCCAGAGATCAAGTTGACTAAATAGTCTCGCGACATAAGCTGGGCTTTCACAATTGCCCTATGCAATTCGCTCACACGAAACCCGCAAAGAAGTGACCTTGCAGCCCGGTGCAGTTTTCGGTAAGGCGACGAATGCGGTCCAACACGAGATCGATGACCTCCTTGCCGATGGTGTAGTGCCCTCGTGCATAGTTGTTGGCGGCATCCTCCTTACCCGTCACCATTTGCTCGGGATGAAACAGCTGCTTATAGGTTCCCGTACGAATCTCATCTGCAACCATCATCCACAATCTACTCTATTTGAACTGTGACGGTACACCATATGCTTTATGCCCATGTCCGAAAATTTCCCTATAAACGTGTAAGGTTGGAGTTCCGTAGATTAGAAATCATGAAAGTGATTACCCACTGTAAGGTCATAAATTAGAAGTTTCTAGTGCTAAGCAATCACCCATCACAATAAACAACAGAATAAAACAAACACTTTCTAGGCAAAAAAAAGGAATATATTTCAAAAGTTATATGGTATGCTAGTGTTGTAAAAAATAAAAATGAGTGTTATGAAAGTCAATTTATTAAGAACCTGCAGTAGAGCGCTAATTACTATATCATATTCTATGATAACAAATGAACATAATGGGAATGTGATAAGCACTCGTCGATGCATAAATGTTGCAATAAAACCAATACTTACTCTATAGCATAAAATTGTGAACATCGACGTCTGCAGAGAGGTTTCGCAAAAGGAAATGAAAATAATGCAATAGTCGAAAGCTGACCGACAACTGTTGGCTCGAGGTCGACCATAATGGCACGAGGGACATGTCTTCCAGTTCCAGTCTCCGAGAAGAACGTCGAAAACGAATCGTCGACCTGACCTTGTTTATCGGATGGCATCTTACCATCAGGTTGGATACCGTGTTCCAAACAGAACAACTCCCAGCATGCATTACCAATCTGCACACCAGCTTGTCCAACATGAACCGAGATGACTTCACGCTGAAATGTTTTAGATAGAGATTGATTACTGTAGATTTTTCTGCATTACTCTTAGAGCATTCTCTCTAGGATATATGGAATGACAATGCTGGGAAAAAAAAAACTTTAATCGATGGCGTTCCGATATGTTGACTATAGAAATATGCCTTGCAGCTATCAAGTGGAAAATTTAATAATCTACATCATAGACAATTGTATGCATTAATAAATTAGTTACTTTTTGGGATGAAGCTTAAGTAGTAATTGTAATTGGTAACGTAATTGTTTGATGAACGATGAAACAAAGCCAAAAAAGAATTGAGGAAAGAAAGAAAGATGCAATTTCCAAATCTATAAAAGAATTTCGCAATCTTCGATGGAATTCTTCGGCTCGACAACGAGCAAAAAAAAAAAAAAAAAAAAAAAAAAAACTGGCTTGAGGATACATCACCATAATAAGATGCCATTTACCATACAAATATGCACTAATTAAGAATCAATAAAATAAGTAAAATACATCTACACACTAACCAAACGATGACATCACATTCAAAGTACTCAGCTGTCTCCATCAACGGTTGAAATGTTATTGACAGACATCTGTCAATAATAACATTTCAACTAACACAAGTAACAATTTTATAAAACAATTTTTTTTTTCTTTTTTTTGCTATACAAACTATAAAAAGATTGGTTTTTGAAGTCGAAACTAAAATCGAATTTATCAGCGAAAGGAAGTTGCAACGAAGGAATCAATTGTGGTGACGATTTCCATAGGTAAAAATAACAACCAATAAGGCGCTATACAGAAAATGAATGAATGAGAATATTGGATATATTCATGTTTTGGCCTTTACTTACTTAAATGAAACGTGTCAACGATAAATGGGCTAGATTTAATGTGCATACTCAGTGGAAATTCAATGTGAATATTAAAGAAAATTCAATGAAATATTAAAGACAAGAAATGAAATGGAGTTTTAATTTATATTGAAATAGAAAAAATGCATCTTATTTCTTATTGAAATCAAAGAAATGCGCTTATTTCCTTGTTTAGATTTTGATTGCAAGAAAACCCTCATTGATTTGTTATTGCAATATTGCAAAATAAATCGACTTCGATGTATTTGATAGATCACGTTTCTCGAAACCTCCGAATAAAGCAGTTTTAAATATCATCGAAATTGTGTAATGATCCTGAATTTCCCTCCCAAAAGACGTAAGAATATTCATTCTAGACGTATTTTTTGCAACATTAAAGTGGAAGAAACTTTCATGCAAACAATATTCATAACAAATTCCAAAAACAACCACTTATCGACAACCGGCTGTAATGAGACAAAAAAAAAAAAATAATTTTCATATTTGCCATAATACCAACTCGTAATTTCAACATTTAAACACTTCAAGGGATTTTAGAAATAAAACATGCAGTGCATTTAAATTTTTTATTTTTATTTTCTGTAAATATTCTTCCAAATGATGTATATTACAATTGTAAAAGAAACACTCTTCCCACCCTCTCTGAATAACTTCTAAATTATTTAGAAAATGTAGAATATCCCCGAAAACATATAAAACTAGTCGATATTTTCATGCTCTCATTGTCGACAACATAATTAAATGGCGGCATCTTTTTGACAAATCTAAAGTATTCATTACCTGTAAAGCCCTCAAAGTTCAGCAATATTCATCCACTGCAAATAATACCACCTCAAATAAATGTAAAATATAATAATAATAATAAAAAAAAAGGAAAATGGGGAAGAAACGCAATTAAACGAACCATTCTGTAGAATGAGATTCGCACCGCCGCAACAGGAGTCAATAAGCGAGAGGAGCTCACAACTGAAATGAGCGAATGTGCACTGCACTAGATGACTAACTGCCAAACACGATGTTATGCGACGCGACGCGCCCGCATAATTCTGGCGCCAAATCACACAAATCAATGCACACACACATCAAATTTAATAGTCTTTTTTTAAGGTACCATCACCTCCAGGTATACTTATTCCAGGTATACTAAAATATTCTTTAAGCATTTCCCCTCATATTCTATACTCTTATGAAAAGTGGTGATATTTCCTTCTAGCACTGACACTTCTGTCGATGACACGCTATAAAATAATATCGACAATTTGTGCATATATGCTTTCGGGATGTAGTTTACCTTTCACGCTTCCCGAATGTTCAAATATGAGGGGATATTCTGCATAGTTGAACTCTGAGGGTGTGAGATTTGTGTGTACTAAGGGATTCGAAAGAGCAAAATATAGAAATTTATGAAGAGGATATTCTACGATGGATTTGATATTCCTTAGGTGATTGTGGGATAGAATTGATATCCCTAAATTCAACGATCTACACTTTAAAAAGTGTAGATCATTAAATTTAATTCTTTGCAACTACANTACAACGTTCTAAAAGCGTATAATATTTTCCTATTCACTAAGATAAGAAATAAAACAGAAAAAAAAGAAGGCAAAACAACTTTCAAACGAACCGCAGAAAGTCGACGTAACACAATGAAATTAATCGATGGCGTGAAGCAATTTTATGATGCATCTATTTTTATGTTCCGTTTGCATATTTGCATAACAAAAATAAAATGGCATTCTTCCGGATTTAATTGTTTGTTTTATACAGAAAAAAAAAAGCACGGCGAACACATCTCAGTGTTGATAATGCAGCAAGTTTAAATAACATTAAAAAAAAACTGAGCAGTATTGATGTAAGGGTGTCGAATACGTGGGAGGAAGCATTGCTATGCCCAAAAATTTCGAAGAAGCAAGAGAAAAGGAAAGGAAACGGATATAACCAGTGCAACATTTATCGAAAACAAATGAACAAATAGCACCATCATAAAACGAACAATAGTAACTGTATGTACAGTAACAATCTTTATATACCCCCATTCATAGTATCAAAGCATTTCACTTTTACGATCATAATCGTTTCATGATTATATGTAAATCAAATAGGAAAACTATCGTTGAAGTATGCGAAGTGATCGTTTTAGATATTATAAAAGGGATTAATCGAATTGATCGACCTTTCAAATACAATCGACAATTTTGCTCATTCTATTTTGAGTTGATGAAAACAATAAAGCAAATTTTTAAATGTATCAAAAAGTTTATCGAAAACGATAGAAAAATAAATGATATTCCTAAGAGTATCTTACGAGAATTATTTGAATTTTTTTTATAAGGCGTCACTTAATTTGCATATTATTTAAATTTTTTTATAAGGCGTCACTTAATTTGCATATTATTTAAATTTTTTTATAAGGTGTCACTTAATTTGCATATTATTTGAATCCTATTAGAAGAAAATCAAAATTCAAATTATGATCGTTTAGCTCAATCGCTCAAAAATTCTACTTAAGGCTTGAAAAATTTAAAATGCAATTGTTTTTTCTTCAATATTCTAAATTCGTTCAATACGTGTCGTTTTCAATGCAAAATAAATGCAAAATCATAATAAAGGAAATGCCACAATATGCATTCGGCAATAATGCTTCACACTAGTCGTATTCATAAATTCCTAATGAATAACTGGAGACAGCTGCTTTATAAGAAAGATTCGTTATTCGTTATTGCCAGACGATCGCTTCCAATTCTTATTGCCAGCCGCTCACTTCTAAAGATGCATCGAAATTATTGATCATATGTTAATGTTTATAAATCATTTCAAAGTATATATACAAAATATTTCATGCTAGTTGAAATATAACTATAAATAAGCGCATTTATTAAATACCGTATACTCACACAAATAACCCCCCCCGTCCCTCACTCTTTGTTATGTAATGAAAAATTTTTGCAGCAAAAACTGTTAGAGCAAGCTAATAAGTTCGATAAAATGACTAATCTCAAAGATCACATTAAAGCAATCTTTTTGTGATATATATATGAAGATAGCATTATGACCTTTGATAGTTGTAACCTTTATGATCAATCGATTCCCTCTCCAAACAAACGTTCAAGGTTGATAACCATTTAGCTTTGAAGGTCGTCATAGAATGTTGAATGAGGGAAGGGGAGGGGGGGTTGTTTTTGTGAGTGTACGGTGTTTTATGAGTGCACTCTTCTTCTTCTAGTGTTCGCATACAAATTGCTTTCAAAATATGAGGTTTTTAAGTGGTAAAACCATAGAAAATGCTCACAACATATATTAAACATTTTTTTCTAGAGATGTACTATTATTTGCAATGAGGATGCGATCGAATCTTTGTGGATTTTTCAAAGTTTCAAATAAAAAGTGATTTGCGAAGCGATGATTCATAGTTCGTTTCTCATTTGAAATTAGTCCATTCTAATGCTGAATTATAAGCATTTTGGTGATAACAATTGTTCCGCATTCCGTAATTCGTTCAAATCGATGCTCTTCATTTTTTTTTTTTTTTTTTAGATTCGCTATGAGTGTTAATCGCTTTTATATAAAGACAACGCTGTAATTTCATCGGAAAACTGCTATATTTTATTGCATTCAATATGCGAATCTATGGCATTTACAGCGTTCCACTTCTAGTGTCTTTCAAATATCAAATATAACGACGAAAAAATCGAATCGATATGCGCACTAAAATGGCAATTCTAACACAAAATCGTGTTATACATAATGCTTATATCTTGATGTGCTATATTATTGCCTGTTATTATAACTTTTGCAGAGCGTTTGCAGATATAGAGAGGAAACACTCTTTGAATCAACAAAAAAAAAAAAAAAAATGAAATAGCGTCAATTTTCAACTTCAAAATGAGAACATCTCTCAACAACTCTAATTGCTGAGATTGCATTCTCATTCGATTGCAAATAGAACACATCAATACCATTGTTATGTGAAAATGCAATCATTTTCGCTATAATCCATCGTCTCTCTAACCATTAAGATATCGCTTTTGAAAGGAAATAAAAGACATTCAACGCAATAAATACAACTTTTTGCAATATGCAATATGCAATATGCAAAAAATCCGATGACCTCTATTATGCAAATAATTTTTGCAATGTGCAAACAAGTGGGAAACTACAGTAACACAACATATTTCGATTAAAAATTTTCCATTCAATGCTTTGTTTTCTGAATAATACCATATCATCATATGCATTCGTTTACAAGCATAAAGGCTATGCTTTCGGTTAATTTTCAAAATTAATGCATATTTGATGGAAGCATAGATATAAAAAGTGATTTATTTTATTCGCAGATTTCAAGACGGACTATGTTCGAAGGGGAAAGTAGGAAGCAATTAAAAAAGCATAGGGCGAGTTGCACTTCACCTAGAGGACCTAAATTTAAGAGGATGCTTAGATTGTTCGCAATTCCCCTAAACCGACATATAGAAGGAGGAAGAGGGGAGGGAGGGGGAGGAGGGAGGTGACAAAAGATGGGTAAGAAATGTATAAACAGTGCAAAAGTACCAGACAGGCGATGACACCGAAATCAAATGCAATGACTGCCAATAGAAAGAGAGGAGGACGTCGATGGGTTGGTTGCACAGCCCCACACTCTATGACGTATACTCGGCTCGGCAATCTCACATTTCCTAAACGACGACTCGTTATTGCTTCGAATGGGGGAAAATATATCGAAATGGAGTGTTTAAAAACGGCGAATAAATCAGAAATAAAATATGAGGATAATATAAAGGAAGCGTTTGTAAAATTTGTTTGTTTTACTCGTTGTCTTTTGCAATGAGTATATGCTGTTTGTTTTTCTAGCACTAAGGCAAATTTATAACGATTGTATTATTTAGCATATCGATATTCATAAATGCACCTAATTAGTTCCTCAAGAGTAAATAGTCATACGAGGTTCTACATAAGACGGATGAGGTATTCTTGTATAGAACGATGGCAACCCGGTTAGAAACCTCGAACATTGCTGCTAAGCTTGTGCTCCACATTGCGTACGCACCACTACCGTGCTCTGCTTTTCGCAAGCGAATATTATTCGCAACGGGGGTTGCCATCGTTCTATGCAAAAGTGCCACCTCTCGATTTCGGTAGGAACCTGTTGCATAAATTAACAAAAGAGTGAAGCATATTTTAATTCGCGAGTCCAGGTCCTTTTTTTTGTGTGTTTCTTTGCTACTGCTTATTACTTTCTCATTTATAAGCCCTCACCATCCTCCTATTTTCTTAAGCTGTTCCTCGAATAGATTATGATGTTCAAAAATTTCGGATGGCACAAGTGTCGGGGTTTCTGGATGAAAAGATACGGTATGCTTTTCGCTATTCGTGGTTTTTGGCGAGTGCTGGTCTACTTATATACTACTACTAGAGATTTTTTTTCTTGCTTTACGGTTTGAATGTTTGGTACTTCTTGAATTTGCATATTTATAGTGTCAAGGTGTGCACACATTCCTGCATAAATGGAAGATGAGCATTCAGCAAATACGAGACGAATAGGGACGCTTCTGTGCTTGAAGAGTTCCATTCTCACGCATATCCATTTACATGGTCTTCCATCATCGGATAGGAATGCCGTTTTGAATGACGTCATAGAGGACTTAGAGAAGCGAGGAGAGGCAAGTTATTACTACATATCGCTCTTTGAAGTAAACACCTGATCCAAATAAAATTATGGTAGTTTTTTTTTTGAAATTACGGTATAATGCAGGCGGTTTATTGAGTAATAAAAACTTACTGTCTCTGTTTCCGAAGAAACCTTTGGTGGCGTATATATATATATATATATATATATATATATTTATATATATATATATATATATATATATATAATCTACGATTTTACCAGCACTATTCTATATATATGCTGATTTGCATAGATATTTTGCAGTATGGTGGAAGAGTGAAGTTGCTGACAGTCTCCGAATTGCGATGGGCAAACTTTGAAAGTGTTGAACGGCTCTCATCGCCTGTACAGTTCGTATTTAAGACCCTCTCGAAAGGTTTGCTGTCTCGTTGAATATCTAAAACATTGCAATGATATAATATTATTAGTCATTATTGCACCACTTTTCGGCAGTGCACAAATATGTCGTTATATTATATTAGACCACCTTGGTTATAGGGTACTGCAAAAATTTAGATTGGGTTTATTTAAAGGTGAAGTTGGAGAGGCGGGGGGGGAGGGGGGGAGGGGTGGGGATCAGTTATTTTTGCAGCAACATTGGTTGTCGTTCAGTTCTCCTCGCTTGAATTTTCACCAGTTTTCTTGAGGGAACTGAGTAACGCTCAAGGTACTGTCCGCCATCGACTTTCTGTTTCATAGATGATGGTTCAAACATATAGGATCTATTTTTTGCGGCAGTAACCCGATTCAAACTTCCGTCTTTGCTTTTATAATGTGTTCCATGAAAGAGATAAGTGTTATTGCCACATGGATGGCGGGTTTTTATGTCTTCAAATATTGATAGTTTCTGCGTTTTCTAAATTTTTTTCTAGATACCTATTTGTAACCTTCAGCATTTCGATTCGCCACCAATCATCGAGGAACTCTCATAATGTAATATGATCGGATTTACTTTGGCCATAAGATTAGCCAACGATTTGTGGGTTGATATTCCAAATGGGGAGCTAATCGTCGAAATATTTAACGCATTTGCAAATCGAATTTCTATATTTTATTTATTGAAATATGCACAAAACATCGATTGATTTTAATAGATGACCAGTAATCGATGGAATTAGAAAAAATGCATATCTATCTTCTTTATTTTTCACTTAATTTTTATCATCAACTTACATAATCTTGTCTCATTACAAAATTTTCTCAATGCAAATATCTTACAGATGAATTATTGAACGTTATGTGCAAAAGGCTACCATATGGTGAAAAATTCGTTCGTCTTATGCTTGATACGGTCTATCAAGTATGTAGAGATCCGATACAGCTTCAATATTTGGTGCGTAAACTACAAAATAAAGAGATCAACAAATCCATAGGTCTAATATAGCACTATTAATAGAAATCCCAACCGTGGAGTGGATCAAGATGATTCACTATATGTTAAGCGATCATTTCAGATGGTAATCGTTTTTATTTACTATGAAACGTTTAATAACCGATCTCATTTTTCGATGAGGGTGTAAAATTGTTTCAGTTCTTCCATAGAATAGTAATTTAAGATTAGCAGGCATTACGCTTGACTCAAAAAACATTTATACCGTTATCAACATTTGAAGCATTTCTCCAAATTACCGATAACACTTTTTATTTGCCATCCATTACCTATCGATTGTGATTGGCATTCCGTTTTCAATGAGAAATGAACATGATGGGTTGTTGTTGGTAGGCCATATATATGTTTATATGTTTGCTCAGATGGAGTCATTCTGGAGTCAAAACGAGCAATTATGCAGTTTGGTTTGTGATCCGTCCTCTGATACGACATCGAACGATTACAAGATGTTGCAACCAAAACTTCGACAATGTTGCAACGATTTATTTTATCGATTTGATGCGAATTCTACTCATGAGGTGATATGTTTGGCTGTCTTATTTTAGGTTTGAGACTGCAGAGAGGGGGGGGGGTCAGAAAGGAGGAAATAGGAAGAGGTATAACTTTTTTTTGACTGGACTGTAAGTCAGATGCTTTCCTCGCAATTTTATGTTCTTTATATTATTTGTGCATTTGCGAAGGGATATTTCTCGAAAATTGCATCAGTGACTGGTATTAATTGCATTACCTCTATTATTTTTATTTTTAATTTTCGATTCTTTCATTGCACTATTAATATTATATGCTATATAGAATGGTGATGAAGTGGTGGATTTACCATCACGATCTAAATTTTTGCTAATCGCTGCATATTGCGCCAGTTATAATCCCGTATCAAGTGATCGACGCTTTTTTACGAAGGTTTGTCGCATTGTTCATTTTCTGAAACTCTTGAAGATCATGGGCTAATAGTTTGCTTAGAATAATTTCTTGAAGGTGGTCACCTTAAAAGCTCAGAAATATAGATAGAGGATAGTTTAGCAGAAAAAATTCAAGCATTTATACATTATTTTAATCAAATGCTTTAATTTGTCACGAATAAATTCTCAATTTGTTTCACTTTGATATATTTTAATCAGCAGATGGGGTGATTATCACTTTTCGACTCACTATCAGCCAATGATATAATTGCTATTTATTTTTTAATAGGTCCATATGCAGCAACTAGTGAAGCGTTTATTCCAACTTACAGCATAAAGTTTCTAGTTTTATTATAGTTTATCATTCAGATATAATAAGGGACATGCCGTCATAGATTTAAATGTTCATAATAATGATCATTTTTGTATGTTGGATTATTTGAAAAGATTTATAAAGTGATTATTGATCTGCAAATGATTTATAGAATCATGGCAAGCAGAAACGACGGTCGACGAATGTGAATGTCGATCGAAGCGATTCCGCACATGAATGTGGCCCAAAGAGTTTCGACCTACAGAGGCTATTGTTTATTTATCTATCGATTCTTGAAATGTATGATGTGAGGAAGAAAGGATGCTCAGATATTTTCACTCAGGTAACCAGTTTCTCTTTTTTATGTGAGGAAAAATTATACGCGAATGACTGTTTCAGTTTTGAGGCAATTTTTAAATTATATTCGCTATTATCTTTTCAGTTATTTATTTTATTTTATGCTTTTCATTTTTCTTTTTAAGTCAATAATTTTTGCTTCGTTAATAAATTTATCCTTCTTCATAAGTTACCTTTTACGAATGCGTCGATTTTCAGCTGTTGAGGATGGCGTTGAGCTCTCGAATATAACCTTTACCCTGTTCCACTCCTTTCATCAAATCTAAGCATTCATAAGTTACCTATCTTGGTGTACTCTTTTATGCTGAATATAATAGAAGTCCCACCCGCTTTTTTGTTGAATATAGTTCTGTCCAATATTTGTGAATGGTATAAGGCCCTCATTTTCACATATTACCTTCGACTTACAAAGCTATTAAGCCACATGTAAATGTGACAAGCGGAAGTTTTCTCTCAATGAGGATTCATAATATAACTTCGTTGGCGTTTGCCACAATGAAATCTCCCGGAAGCTTTGAATGTCCATTGTTTTGACATGACGAAAACTTAGATTATACTATTAGCATTTGAAATTTTCACCTCAAATATTTTCGCACATATAGGAAAGAGGGGGAAGGGAAGGGCAGCTTTCAACCACTCCTATAAACTCTTCTAAAGCACTTTTTCATCTTTATTACTATAAACCTATTCTCATCGTTGGTTAGGATGCTCGATTTTCTAACATTAGAGATGACAATTACAACGAATATTTTTCAGGTTTGGGAATTATGTCGAATGGGTTATCTCTGTAAAACATCTGCTGATGGTAATCTCGATTTATCGAAATTCAAATGTCTTACCTCGTTGGAAACTGTTTCTCGACTCGCTGAGTAATACTCATTTACTTTCATTTACATTTATCATATTTCAGTGAGCATTGATAGTTAACATCTGAAAAACGAATACATAAAATAGTAGCATTTAGATTAATCTCTGATTCTCTTAATTTTATGATAATTTCTATAGAATGAAAAATTTTCCTGTTATTAGAAAATATTAAGAAAATATGTGATAAGCCCCAGTGCCTATAGCTTTTCACGTCGAATATAGCTATATTTATGAGCAATTACTGATTTTCAAGCTATTATACATCTGCATATATGAATAAAATATTGATTTTAGATCATTCGGAATGAAGCTAACCGATTATCTATTCGACTTTACTCTTTAAATGATCGCATTTCGTGGAAATATACGTTGACCTCTTTGTTCTATTTTTCTGATCGACTAAGAAAGAAGTTTTTCATTTAGTTGTTGAAGTACTCTATGGATGGGATGTGTGCTATAAATTTTTGGCATTTCTATTTCATGATTATATAGACACTTGAGGCATATGACTTAAACCACTTCATCGATACGATGTTAGTAAATACCGTAAGATCTCGAATTACAACATTGGGGGGGGGTGGCTAATTGGCACTCGGCTCCATAAAGTGCTGTAAGAGAAAATATGGGACATTTTCCGGAACTGATCGCTTAATTTTGATGGTAGTATAGTGTGCAATCATTATTCAACTTTATATAGGTTTCCTCACTTTTATGGCATATTGACTTTTTTAATGCTTTTTTTTTCTGGTTGTATACATGTGTTCTGTTGTGTATTTGTGTTTCTCTCGTAAGTGTTGCTTTTGTTGAAAATTTGTCGACTGTTTAGACATATATGGGATCGGTTGCATATATTTTCTTTTCCTTTTACATATTCTCTGCAGCTGTGTATTGCTTTTAATCATCACTTTTCTATGGGAAGATTATTTTTTAGCACCGATTTAATTGTAGTTGAATTGTCTACGAGTTTTATGCTTCAATAAGATGGAGGAAGAACACTTCTTTAATCCGTTTTGTTCACCTTTATTATGGCATTTGAGACAATTGCTTGGATATTGAAAAATACTTAAAATGGTGAAAGAGAAATGATATCATAAGCGTTGCTAGTTTGTTCAGCTTTTTTAAAATATATTTCAAGAGTTGTTCAATGTGATTATTGTAATCGAATAATCGAATCAAGAAAACTTCCCATAGATATAAGAGGATTTGAGAAATAGTTTAATTCACATAAGTATGAAATTTTCCTCGACCAGCGATGAATTCCCTCTTTTAGTTTGCGACGTTTACTCGTTCATTTGATAGTTATCTTGCATACTTACAACGTTTGACGCATAAAGCAATTTTTTATAAACACATAAAGCAATTATAAAGCAATATGCAAATTTATACAAGGAGCATTACGACTTATCCATGTCTGCCCTTATATATTTATGTGTCTGTCTTCTTGATCGACACATTAGCTCACAATCCATTCTAGCCAGAGTCGGAAATTTTTGATAGTTGTTATATAGCCGAGATGATGGCATGCTATGCGGAGTCTATCAATTAGCTCTTCAAAATTATGTATGCTTCTGGAAACCAAAAAGACTGACTATCATTTTGTCGTCGATTGAGTAATTATTTCGTCGATGAATTCGCAGGTTTGTGCTAGTATTCGGATCACTTCAGATGCAAAGGGTCGGTATTGTTTTATCGTTTATTTATGAAGTTAAACGCAAATGCATTATTGTAGAGTGTGTTTTATTAATGAAATCGATGTGGTGGGTAGAATCTGAAAAGCACATTGTGAGAGGCTCCACTGGAGCATATTTACATTGGTTTATTGCCTAAGGGTGTAAAACCTTTGTAGTACTATGAATGCACATGAACTTCTTCATTATTGCTCTAAATGCACTTCATCCACTTCCATTAATCGGCGTTCTTGTTGAAATGCAACTGCTCGAAACGTTTAGCATTAATAATAATGATTATTATTGTCGTATTTATGTATAGGCAATCGACAAAACTCCCATCAGATATTCGCGAGATACGATATGTCGTCGTACCGTATGCAAAGTGGGGCCATAAGAAAGCAGTACGATTTCGTGGATGTATGAAGTAACTACTTGTATACTCTTCTCCAAGAACAGAAATGCAAGGGAAGTGGATATAGTCTGCACCAGTACGTTATGAACAACACGGTATTGATGCATGATTATATCATAACACAATACGTTCCACGTTACGAGAAGAGATAAGCATGTGAAGTTGTATGTAAACATGAAAATGTATGACAATATATGGAGATACACCCCACACATCAAACAAGGAGTACGTATGTATTTGTCCACTTTGAGTGGTGGGAATGTTCGTTGAGGTTGGAGATCTACGAGAGGGGGCAAGGAATGTGCACTTCGAAGCCAACCCCCATTGCTTTGCCGAACAAACTGTAATTATCCACTTGTTGCAGATGTCAAATATCATTTCTTTCGTTATGCAGCAAACGTAAGACGGTAAGCGCACCGTACTGTAGTATGTACCGTACTTTCTTGTTTGTTAGTACTACCCCCCATTAGATGTTCCTCGTTGATGGGTTAATTTTTAAGAATTGACTTATGATATAAGATCCAAATTATTTAGAAAAAAGAAAAATAGGCTTTTGTTGAAGTTGCAACATCCTCTAATTGCATGTTATCTAAATTCGCGAAATAAAGTACTATTTTAGAGATGCCTAGCCGATAGTTAAAAGCACTTTCAATAGCGATGGATATATGTGCATTGCTAACGCATTATGGCATAACAGTTGAAGGAAGGATGCTTACGAAATTAGTGAGTTTAGAATAAAATTTTGAAGAGTTCAATGATTAATGAAGGCAAAAATTTGCGATAACTGAAAATGACGAATATAAATTGAAACATTTCAAGCGATTTGTTCTCAGAAGGGCGCTTCAATTTAATGTGGAATTGTGTTTTGCTCGACTTTATTGCTCTCTTAGTATTTCTTCGGAGTTGATGCGGTATTTTAGCGTTCAAGATTCTACGGTTTTATATTTGGGCACATAGGTCTGCAATTGGTAAGTTTCAGTTTAGAAGTGAGTCGTCGTGTTTTCAAGAGAGAGGGCCTGGAGGGCCTCCTATTTGGGGGGGGGGGATTGGAGCGCCTCCTAGTTCAAGAGGACCTCCTATTTCGAATAGCGCTTCAGCAGAAGGTTTCTTCTAAGTGAAATGCCTTCACTCCTTCAGATGTAGCAAATTCGGTAATAGTGCCCTTGTGAAGTGCTTCTAACTGCCACCAAAATAAAAAACGAAGCGATGTCGCAACGAAATGCCTCATCTCGATGTTGATGACTCGCCAAATAGTTTGTTGCAATGGAGATGTAGACAGTTCTGCTGTACTCATATGCAATAGAAGTGGCATGCGGTTTGAGCTCATCCTTCTATCGCTTCCCTTCAATACTAAGGAAGGGGGGTGGGGGGGAAGAGGTTCAAATTTATTGTAACTGTTTTGTCAGCATTATCCGCATAGCAATATTGGTTATGCAAACCACCAAAAACACTTTCCTGTAAAGCAAATCATTTGCAAACAAGTTAAATTTATATCTATCAATGTTTATGATTAACTTTCACTTCTTCCACCATCATAATATCGAACAAGCGACACTCTTCCTCTAAATCCTTCTTGATTGCAGAAAGTCTTTCAAAGATTCACTTTATACAATTGTAAATGAAGGATATGATATTCATAAAAATGCACAACTGAATATCAAAACGAGTTTTTTCTTTACTTCTTGTGGAATATATTAGTAATATTTATATAATATTTTAAATGGAACTCATCTATTATTAATCAACTCAACGTTCAACCCGACGACCTAAATGCATTGGTTGAAGGAATGTTTGAGTGAATTCCTTCCTACGGGCACGTCACAATCCACTCGGCCATGAACCAGATCAATTTCCGTTGCAAAAGCGATTCATATGTGATGAATCATCTCAATTCTATGAGCTATTTCCGTCATTTGACGTCTATTGAATGTCCACATTCTTGCATTCTTTCGATTGTTGGGTCGGTCAGTGGTCAGCGGTCATCGAGAAGAGGGATTCGATGGCATACAATCGACTTCGTTGTGCGTTGCAACGAAAAATGGTAAAGATTTTCACGCAACTCACCAGTGCCGCTATTTGCTGCACATTCCAAGCATTCCGCATTGCTCTTATAAAAGGCGACAACTATACGTCTATACTCTATGCTTTGTTGCAACGTGCTCTCAACTCCTCTCACCTCATACCATCATTTTCTCGGCTACAAAACAGTGTCTTATAGACTACTGAACGGAAAGGACCGTATCTGATCCTGTTCCATAATCAGTGTTCGTTTCATTCCCATTGAGCTAAAGCTAATCGTTATCGTAAAGCCTATAGTAAATAGATCGTTGTTCGGTGCTAAGAGTGTCGTCTAACCAACAAGTATTGATTTCATCTGACGGGTATAATGCAAAAATTTCTAAGTGCTATTTTCATCGTATTGATGTTGAACGATTCACGAACTTTATCGAGGTTTCTTTTGACGCCAGCATGGAGAATCTCAGCTCCATACAAATGCTCCATCTTTGATGATGAACCTCTACATGCGATTATGGATCGGGTATGTGAAATTTGCCATGAAATGTATTCACATCGAGCACCGAATATGCGTGTTGATTGCAGGTAAACTGTTTTGGTAATAATATCATAAGATTTTATGTTTTAAATTTCATATATTATTAGATTGTAATTAAGAGCAATTTCTCTATGATTTGCATAAACAATGCGAACGAGAAAAGTCAATTGAATGAAAGAAACTCAATCAAAAACTTCGATTAGTTCCAAGATTTCATACTCTAACTCCGCCGATAATGAGAAAGGAGCCTAATGAGCGACCATTAAATGGAGAGTATTTTAATGCATATATTAGGAATTTAATACAGAAATTTTATAAAGAATTCCTTATCTCATTTTCCTCAGCTAAAAAGCTCCTTTTAATTATAGTATTATTGAAGAAATTCGTTCGATTAACTATTTCATTGAAAGAAATAATCCAAACAATCGCTAAATCAATTACAATCTTAAATGAATAATCACGGAGATGTTTTAATGAAAATAAATAAACTTTTTTTTTGAGTTTTCAATTTTTCATAAGTGATACGATTGCAGGTCAAATTGTTTTCGCACGGAGCAATTTCGATCTTGCCTCGAGCATTTCCGACCAGGTCGTCCACATAACGCTCATCATGCACCACCACTCTAAAAACTATGGATTGCTCAAGTTGTATTTTCGTGTTGTACGTATTAAATGCTTATTCACTTTGATTAGAAAAGTTCGAGGATTCGAAATATCAGATTTTTAAGAGGGAAAACTTTATTGAATACGTTTTAAATTTAAATTTACATATTTTGAGGTCATTAGCAAAAGTATAGCGATAATTATAGAAATGGACTCGAAACATGTTTTTTTTTTTGATGGGGACCCTTATTTCTTATCATTCAAATAGCGGCAAACATTACAATTCTGTTAATAGCCAAATTGATTTAACATTTTTCGATTTCTCTGTCCGCATGCGGGGATGAACCCTCAACCTCTCGCCTTCCGTGAGAATGCTCTACCACCAAGCTACCGTGGACGTTCTCATCGGTCATCAACCTTGGGTTCTGAATTCCCGTACTTCAGTCGGACTTCACTTAGCTTACAACTCAAAAAACATTCAACATTTCTATGATATTTTTCAACTTTAAATGCGAATCCTTTAATTTTTCTATGCAATTATTCTTTCTTTGAATTTAAAAATTTCGGGGCTCATAACAACGGATCTCTCTCTCTCAATTCTTTTTTTATTTATTTTATATGTTATGAGTTTATTTTACCAACGTTGTGCATTATTGAAAATTCTCTTCGAAATATAAATATCGGTTTAACGATAAATATTTTCAATAGAAATTTGTTTGTATATCATTTTTAAACGTATCTTTTTTTCCCCGGCAATATTTTAGACGAAAACAATTGGATTATCGAATTGTATTCCTTATATGAGCATTTCATTTCATAGCAAGCAAGCACTTCATAAATGAACTTTAATGCAGCAATAAGAATGCGCCACATAATATAGAAAAATACCCTCATATTCACTCTATCATTCTATATTGGAAGCAGAAAATTTTGATCTGAAGAGTGTTCATTGAGACTGAAATTAAACCTCTATAAAGATATGAACTCGGAATTTTAGAGAAACTCGAATAAAACATCCATTGTTCAGTGTCGAATATATTGTTTAGAAAGATTTTTGGCCAGCGATTAAGATTAAATTCGATCCTATGTCATGATCTTGCAACAATTAACAACTGAACTAGAAAAGATATAATAGTATGAGAGAGAAAGAAAATTTCTTTCTGGTTTGTTCGTTAGGTTCAATGCGTAAATTAGTGAAATTTGTTTAATACTGAAAATTTAGGAATAGAAAATTTCATTTCTATTATTCATCCTCAACAATCAACTTGTATATAGCATTATATTAGACAGATAACGCTCAATTTAACTATACGATGTTTCATGATGCGTTGTATTTTATAGCATTTTATAGAACGCAAATTTATTGCTGCACTTGAAGTTACACATAAAATATTCGTACTGAATTCATTAAAGCACGAGGCGTTAAACGCGAAGAGGTGCTATTCTAAAGTTTCAGAGGGGACCGCATCCTCATCCCGTAGTACTAACCTACACAAACTTATTACTCGGCGTCAGTGTTCTCAAACGCCTTCCCCCTTCTCGCCTTGCTAAACCCTCTGATGATACAAACACTTCTAGACTGGATCACATCGTAGCATCGGAGAGGGAATCTTCCCTCACCACTGGATCTATAAGAATATCATGTCTAAAATTTTCGTGGCTCAAAATCTCCCGTTGTGAAGTTTGTCCTCAACTCGAATCACCTTTCCCCATGATTGAGTTTAATAACGGTATCAAACTCTACACCTCTACTTTTTGAAAACTCCCGTCGTGAAATCTTCAGATGAACTCAGAATTTCTAGTTCTAGCATTCGATCGGTTTTGGTCTACTGAAAGTGAATCGCAACTAGGAAGAAGCGCTGTCGAATCGTCGCTTGGGATCTTTTCTGAAAATTCTTTAGCCGTCACGAATCACATGCATCCATTCTGGAAATCCCTGAAGCAACCAGCCCAAACGGTTTAAAATACCCTTCATTAATAAACTACCTTTCCACTGCTATACCCCACCCAGACAGGTAAACAACAATGTTCGAAAAAGTGCAATTCATCAAAACGTTTGGACAAGTAAATGCACCTGGTTGGTAAAAACAGGTGAACAACGCAATCACATTCGTCGTCTTTCACCCGTCTCCGCTCTGATTGCCCCATATGGCTGTCTGCATTCACTGTGGGAAACTGCTCGGCACACTCGGCTGCCACAAACGACGTAAGTTGGTCTCTTCCGAGACAACTTTTTGCTCTTCGTTTTGTAGTATACTTCTAATAGTTAATGTTTTGCGTTCCGCATATTATTGCAACTTAACCGAACATTCGAAGCATTTGAATATTTTGGTGACATTCATAGGTTTTTCCCGAGAGAGGAAGGGGCTAACGAAGTTGTGCAAAAATTTAGCATCACTTCACATACTACACGTTCGAAAGCCATATTTTATTTTTATTTTTTTCGCCAAAGCTGATGATGAGATCCCCTCCCCTCATAGATTTCTTATATGTGTATCACCATCATAGGTCTAGAATTTTTGATAAACTATTAGGTGAACGAAGAGCGGCAATTTTATAGAGGTCATAAGACAATCGATCATAAAAATGAATCGCCATTGAAAGCGCTTAATAACCGAATATGTGCGAATCATTTATTTATGTTGTTGTTGTGTTTCACGCTTATGTTCTCATTGCTTCATACTTGCAATCTATTTCATTTCAAGTTAGAGTTCAAGTTAGAGTTCTTGTAAGCCCATAGCATTTTTAAATCGCTCTCATATTCTTTTTTCAGTGATTGTTGCTTATCGAATTAAGTTTTCTGGTTGCGGGGTTTTTTTTTTGTTTTTTTTTAATACGTTGAATCCCCGATTATGTGGAAACGAGTTTAACGGATTCTGTGAAATTCGATCAGGCGAATCGAGTAGACCATTCTATTTCTATCGTCCACTTTTCATCATCCATATAATTAGTTGGCCCAGCCATTCAGCGATTGATTTTACCATCACCAAACACTTCTTTTCCCTTTTTACTGAATCGGTTGATCAGTTGTTTCCATATTTCATTTATTTTCTAATATCATTCGTTCATAGCGATTCGATATGTCAAATTTTTTGAAATGCTGAACTTACCCTTACAATCGTGAAGCATATATAATCTCATCTAAGCTTTTAAATATGGACTCGAATCATCTTTTGATTAGAGACTATGGATTTATGATATAAACAGGCATATAATTATTTGAAGATTTAAATGGAATTTTGTATTCGTTATAAGTTTTTATCATCCACTAATTGATAATAAATTTTTATTTTCGATCATAAGTTCATTAAAAAGTCAATATGGAATGACCACAATTGTATCGTTCCGAATCGATTATTGTTTATATCGTTGAATAGATTTAACTCGCACATATATGAATACTCTTCAAAATTATTCTACCCATAAGAATCATCGTTTTGTGTATCACAACGTTTATTGTTATGAAATCTTCTATTGTAGTATGCATAAATTTTGGTTGAATGGAATATAATAGTATAGTTGGCATTGTTGCAGCAATCAAAAAATTATGCAGCAATATGAAGATGGCTTAGACACAATGCCGATAGCAACGAACGCCAATCATTTGGAATATAAAAACCTCAAGGTTTATTTTGTCTTTTTTTTTCAATAAAGGTTTCGAGAGTTTTCGAAGAACGAATGCTAATTTGTGATTAGTAAATCAGAATATAGGTAGTAAATGTATCAACGAAACGATATGCATATTGTTTTTTTCATGACTTCTACTTATCTAATACCGTATACGAATAGTGAATCGTTTTTGTGGAAACTTATCGTATCATTTTAGTCATCAATTCTGATGCCTATAGCTGGCTAATCAAGTCTCTATTCATCGAAATTGATATCAGCATAACTATTACCATTTTCGAGATCTGATTTGATGAGCATTTCATTGCAAAAATTTCCATACCAATGTGGAGATAGTTTTAAAAAAAATTTTATCTTTTTTTGTAACATTTATATTTTTTGCTTTTGATTAAGGTTTCTTATTAATATTAGTCATGGTTCTTAAATCGCATCTGCTAATTGCCTTAAGTACTTGTCGCTTGCCATTTATATGACAACTAAATTTCACTCTGTTGAAAATTGGTAATCTGCAATCCCTCGTGTTATTTCTAGAATAGATATACATATGTATATTAAACTTTTATACCTATAACAAATCTCAAAGAAAATACACTCTTCTATTAAATAAATAATTCAATTCCATTCAATTGGTATAATATAATTGCAGAATAAAACTAAATACATATTTCTTAATTATAAAGTAGTGAGGAAAAGTGAATTTTAAGTCGATATTTCTCACCTCATACTTGTTATCTCCAAGTTCAAATCATATATTTCATAAACCCGATAAAATTGCATGGGGGTCAATATTAGAATAGTAACGCGAAAGGATGATTACTGAATAATATTTGCAGGAGTTGTTCTCACAATCACCATCGACTCTAGCCGTTCTAGAACGAACTCGCGAATTATGTGCCACTTATTTAGGAGGAATATGGGAAACTCTACGTACTGATCAAATCATATTGAAAATACAAGAGTATGTTTGCTTTAAATAATCCTTTCTTTCTTCGCTATCACCTATCTTATGATGCATTAAAATACAAAGAATACAAATATAAGGTCGATATATACTCAAAGGTTTGCTGTACACAATTTTTGCAGATTACTGTTTGAGAGCTTTTCATTAGTTCAAGAATTAGGGTACCTCTGAGAGAAGCTGATAGGTTAGCTGACATTTGCGCCTTAGACACATTTGTTACGCATAGGAACTAGCAGAGTGTTTCGGAAATTTAATCGAATCGATACGATAGAGGATTTGCATGATCGTTTTCACTATTTGGACTCTTTAAGTGCTAAATGAGTGATACCCAAGTACTTTAGGCAATTCTATTTAGGAAAGAATGCACAACATCCAATTGACGAGGTTTTATCCATTTATTTGTTGTTCATATCTGCGCTTTATCTATAAATTAGAAATGTCAGCTGTAAATAAGTATTTAGCTTATGCTGTAACTACTCTATGACAACTTTATCGAGTCGTTCATCACTTGTTAGCATGGGACAGACGGGTGGATATAGTAAGCATTATTGTGTATACTTTGTATAAAATGATTTTATTTGAGAGGAGGAATGAATAACTTCAATTTTGTGGTCAGTCTACCGAATCATATACAAACGATAGAGAATGAACCACGAAATGCACTATTGCGTATTTATTGCAATATGGATGCGGATGAAGTAACCGTTGAAACGGCCATCGTTGCATTACTCTCTCAAAGGTTTTTCCTTTTCTCATACTTAATTATACCGCTAAGTAAATGAACATTGCAAATAGACCTTTGTTTGTTAGTCATTAATCGTTTTATGTTAATGAGTTAATTGTGGCCATCTCTATTTGTATAATCTTAGCGTTGCAAATGAGAATAGAAAACTTAAAAATTTCTAAATTTCAATAGTGCTAATCAACTTTATAATATAAATCAAACATAAACTTTCATAAATTTCCAGATTTCTTGGACCAAATTTACTTGGCATTTTCCATGGTGGTCGTTTGGAAGAGTTTATACCGTCTCGAATCGTTACAAACAAAGAATTCTGCAACCCATAGTGAGTGAATACTTATATTTTTTGTTTCTATTATCGTTCTTAGTATGGAGTAGGATTCGTTCGGTTGAATTTTCTGAGATGATTAAGTTTACTCAACGCTTTATCACACCGCATACCTTAGAAATATTAATTAGGCGCACCGTTCGCTATCAAGAAGTTATCAATGGGAAACAGTACTAAATTACCGTCATTTAATTCTCTTTCCAAGTCCACAACCACCAACAGACATATCAATGCTTAATTACAACAACTACAGCTAGTATTTACCATGTTGACGTGAACGACCACAGGAAGAGGGCAGCGGAAGGAGGAGATAGGGGAACACGTCCCTCTCATGTCGGCGGTTCCCATAACCACAACAGATTAACCCCTTAAGCAATGTTTTATACTATTTACTACCAACAGTGTCTTTTCCGAAGAGCGGAAAATTGCTCTCAAGAACATTCGGTGAGCCGAAACATTTGAGGATAAAGTTTTTTCGATTATTTTACTCTGAATCCACTCAACAATATAGAAGGTAATCTTCAGCAAGCAACTGTCACATTATTCCTAACCCCGATAAAGTGAAGAAGGATTCGAAATCCTTGCGATATAATTCCGAAATGACTCTCCTCTTCGTTAATCCAAAAATTAACTAAAGGAAAGTGTTTTCTAAGGCGTTTAAAAGAGTTAACAACAACTACAGTGTTGCCTATGAAGTGGGTCGAATATTAGCACACGTGCATTCATTGGATATGCCAATCACAAGGCGACCGCGTCTTATGGATATTGTGGAAGGAATGTTAGAACGTTTACGACGAGCAAAACGCTGGACAAAATCTTACAAAATGCATACAACACTCGCAAAAGTTGATGCTGCTTTGGTCAGTTATTGATATTGCTATTAATTTTATTGGTCAATCATCATTTACCAATAAGTGGACAGTTGAGGATTTCACCTCAAATGGGGCTTCGAATTAGAAATTGCGTAAGATTTATAATGGTACTACTTAGGTGGGGTGATTTTTGTTCATAAAATTTTAGATAACATATAACATTTTAGATCTTTGAAAGCGAATTATTTTTCCAAGTCAACGGTGAAAGAGGAATTAGAGATTTATTAAGAAAGTTAGCTCGTTTAGACTATGGTTATTTCCTTTTTTTTTTTCAAAAATTTAGACGAGAAGATTATTTCAGCTTAAGGATTTATTTTAAAGTGGAGGTTTATCCTGAAACAGCGGTCACTACTGTATAAGCTTTTATATTTTTCTATCTATCGATTCGGGGTTTCAACTCAGGAGCCAGTTATAAAATCTTGTTGATAAAATGCCCATAGCCGGATGATCTTCTATATCCATCTTCAAATTCATCGGTCGAATTTGAGAGAAATTACAAATATTTGAATGTGCCAAAAAGTTTTCATTTATTCTATAGACGACATCATATTTTGTATCTGGTCGTTTCCAAAGAAATGGATTTTTCTTTGAAGAGTTCTGAGCAATGTAATCATTAAATATTTGAATGCGTTATTGCGCATGCTTTATTATTTACTGCCAGCCGGCTGGTCCGATGAAAACCTGCATAAGCTGCATGCTTGTTCATGTTCACCTGCTTGGTAAAGACAAAAACAGAATCAGTGATCAGTGATATGAACGGACGCGCCGAGGTGATCTTCTAAGAAATGTGCGTCCCTTCTATAGAAATCTGCAAAAATGAAACCAGTTGAAAGATGTTTTCTTAATTCGCTTATTTGTTTACTTCAGTTTGTACATTCCCCCACAAGTGTTTATTTTCCTTTCAATTTTGTCTTATGTAATTGATGGTGAATAGTCTATATCAACCCTAAACGCGAGTGGTATAAAAAGTTCCTATTTGCTGACATGACATACCATGGGAATGAAACATCGTATAGCCTATTAAGCCATAGGTATACCGTGTCAACAGAAAAAATGGCTATAATAATAGGTCGATTGTGCATATACAATATTGTGTGATCACATCTTTCTTCGTTACTTCCCCCACAGGAAGCTTTCAGTGTCCTGAACGGATTACAGTCGATCTTTTCGCTGAGGAATTAGAGGTGGTCAAGAAGTGCCTCGAAAAAAGTGGCAGCCCCATCGTGTTCAGCAACAACGACCTACATGTAAGCTTACACTTTACTGTCTTACTTTCATGTTCAGTAAGGTGCCCCTTGAACTATTTCAAGTAGGACTTCCTTCTTTACTTCCATGTAACTTCCATAACAGTTGGTGTTTTAAAGGTGGTTTGGCTACGCCGAAATTGTGCACAAAAACAGTAAACAATTTTTTTAATGTATCGTCCGCAATCAACTTTGCTAACAATGTAAACAAGCGTGCACTTGCAAACATCATTTAAAGCTGTGTCGTTCTGTTCAACTGTTAGAACTGTATGCCGTCATCCAAAGAAGAAGAAGCAGAAAGGTAGGAGGAATCTGGAGGTTTATGATTCTGGAGTGATTATTTCTCTTTCAATTGAGAAAATATCAGATAATAAAGCAATAGGTTTCAGGAAGGTAATCTTCTCCTCAGAGACGGTGTCGAGGTTACCGATAAAGGTCTTCAAGGTCGAAAAGATGAGGATCCACTTGTTCTCATCGATTATGAATATGCCAGCTACTATTATCGGTAAGTCATTCGTTGAGGGACATTTCAGTTTATTTCTTCCAAAATCGTTTTTTTTCTTATTTTAATTTTTAAACAGAAATTGGTATAATCAGTAGAGAATTGAGAAGGAAACATCTAATTCATTAAGTACCGTCATAAAGAATCTTCAAGTTAGATCAAAGCTTAATTAGCCTCCAGCTGGTCAATGACTAACTCTGTTTTATATTAGATTAGCAGACTGTAATAAAATATGAGTGCCTTATTGGGCATACTTATTATTTTCTCGCAATTCATGAAGGTGGTTGGTGCGTTGAGTGAAATTGCAAAAAAAGAGGATATTGTGCCAGCCCTCTGGCACATTTTAATGCCAGATAATAGATGCTTCATACCGTTGTTTATAGTGGATTCGATTTGTGTCATTATTGTGTGGAATGCTGCCAAGATAATACGAATAAAAATTGGCCTTATTATAATATAATGCAACATCAATGGCCCACCGAGCAACATCAACGAATCTATATTGGTGGTTATCTCGATAAAGTAGAAGAGGTATGCTTATGTATACATCATCGTCGAGAGCTTTTTTCTAGTGGACGTATATCACTATTTCATATCCATGCACTACGTATTGATATCAACGAATACAATAGGGTATTGTATCTAGATGATTAGATAAACAGGTATCTAATTTGCAAACAACACATCTCTGACTTTATGTTGCATTATGGAGATTTACTCGACTGACCCATAGTTCCCTGTAGGGTTACCCTCATATAACGGGTATTACCGAGCAGCAAAATCAAGAAGCTTTTTGGGAATCTTAGACGACAACGGTTTTATATATTCCTATTTGTTATAAAGCGTATAAATCTACTCATTTCTACCATTATTTGTGATCCATGAGTTGTGTCTATTCGAAATTTCATTGCTCCTCTCCGACGGTAGATACGGATGTGATTCCATTATGGCTTCTTTCGCTTCCAGTATTTGAACGAGTATTGCAGATAGCGAAGATAAAAGGCGGTAAACGACCTCGATGTGTTGTGGATTTGCCTTTGGATCGTGAAGCAGCTATCCAACGTTTGCTTAAAGAAATCCGCCAATTCGCTGCATCTCCGCAACTTTTATGGGCAATTTGGTCGTTCCGACAAGCGGAAGATTATCCTTCAGAATACGATTTCTTCGAGTATGGTTTCGACCGGATGGCTATGTACTACTCATGGAAACCTGAGATGATGCGTTACCTGAACGAATGCAATTCCTAAATCCATTCCCCCCCTCCCCCCCTTTACCCACGGCGAGGCATGCAACTAACATTTCTACCGGCACTAAACACAACAATGACAGAGGCGGAAACAAGGAAACAAATGGTGGTTCTGCGGTCCCTTGAAAACCATGCATTTAATCAGTTAAACTTCGTACGAGATGTTGTGTCTCCGCCATCAAGAAAAATGTGCTGTTAACTCGATTCTATAGTGAAATGCTCCCCCCCCCCTCCCCCCCCAAAAAACAGCATATTCAAATAACTAATAGTTAGCATTAAGAAAAATTAATCAAGGGGTGTTACTCTGTTTTCGCTGTGCAGGTCATTTCCGCGAAAATGTTACCTATTTTGCCCGAAAAAGAGCGAATCGTCGACTTATTCACCGCATAATTTTCCAACAGTTTTCATCCCCTCTCCCCCATTTCAGATATTTTTTATTCTGATTCTTTTTTCCTAAGCCATTCCTCTACTATATTGCATTTTTAGGAAATATGGTTGAGACGAAAAGAAATTTTTAGGCATTATATGGTATTTTGCGAAACACATTACGAGTACTAAAGATAGATATATAGCTAGATAATTTTGTCGATGGCATAGTTCAGCATTTGCAAGGTCCGATTGCGGCAGAAGATGAATATTCCAGATGGTGCAGTTTTTTTTTTCATTGAAAGAACATTGAACAGTGCTGAGATAAGATTGGAAATTGTAAAGAGAAAGAACCACAAATACAGCATCTAGGAATAGGATATGTAAATATAAATTGAAAAACAAGCCTTTAAGTTATTATATTTTATCATTCCGCACAAAATTCAATTGCAATTCTCAAAACGAGATAGATATACTTCACGAATCGAAAATATTCTATATACAGATCGTTTTTCTTTCTTTCTTTCTTTTTTTTTCTGTACGAAATTAGATGAAACAAATTACTTGTATGTCATTACTAAGATTAACAAAAAAAAAAGAAGAGGACTTCAACGTAGCGGTGATACCCTCAACGACCCTCTCTCTCTCTCTCTCTCTNCCCCCCCCCCCCCAATAAAAATGCTCGAACAAATGATGTTGCCTTAGAATCAGAAATATGCGCACACAATTTCTGCTAATCGTTTGTACGTCACTGATAATTAAAAATGGCACTATGGAGCCCGGAACATTTTCAGCATTCCTTCTACGAAATTTTGATAAGGACCGGTATCTATACAAACTTTGGAGCTACGTATTTCGGGAGCTGTTGAATTTCGGGAGCTCTTGGAAACTATTTCTTCTTTCCCTAATCAAAAGCTGCTCGGATATTCCCGAACGATACCCGAAAGTCTTTGAAAAAATTTTTTTCAACAAATAAACTAGCGGTGATCGACCAAAATTGCACTGATTTCTGCCAAATATGACAGTAATCACAACAGCATCGTGGGTTGCGCTATAATAGACTATTATCGGAATGCTTCCCTCACTAAAAAGAAAACCACAAAAATTAATCAATGAGTAAATATGGGAGAATTAAATAAACGTCCTATACTACCTTCAGCTGATTGCACGTTAATAACCTCAAAGCAGATTCTACTATCATTTTTGAACATACAAGAATAAACAAGCATCAGCGTTCATGACTTCATATGTCAGTTTACAAATTTCAAAAAAAAAAAGTCAGCTAACCTTTATATTTCCTTTAGTGAATAAATAACCCTTCGTTATGTATTCATAATCCATCCTAAAAGTGCACACTGTTTAGAAAAAATACATTTTTATTAGGAAAATTTATATAAGTTTTACATAAATTTACATAAGAAAACGCGTATATTGCAATATATTTCCGGTCAACTTGAATGAAGTTTTAAATGCATTATACTGAACCTATATATTTCCGGTCAACTTCCAGTCAACTTCCGGTCAACTTCCGGTCAATTTAAATGCATTATATTGAAGACATAATGTCTCACCAATTCACATAAAAAGACACACCAGTTTAATCAACAAAAAAAAAGAGGAGGAAGATGCTAATCAGAACATCAGAACATAAGACAATCTATGATTTATCTCCAAATTTTTATACGTTCAACGTCGACTACACCTAATATTATGTATGGCTGAAAGTAATTTTATAAACGCTCCGCATGCTATTTTTTTCATTGATGATCAACTCTTTCGAGAAATAATTCCATAAACAACGGGATCAAAACACAAATAAAATACAATAAAATCGTTATCTCTAAACTGCAATACTTGGCAAATTGTTTTTCCGAAACCTTTATTGCGCTCAATAGGTAGGATCCTTGCTAGCCTAGAACCCTCTGGGCCAACTTTGCTGAGACTTTACCCAAAGACCTCTTCTTTTTAAGGGGGGGGGGGGGGTTTATTTGTTTTCCCTAGAAATTCAACACCTCTCCAATGAAACGATCTTTACCCACGTTTCCTTACTCATTGACTTTCCTTCATCCGTTCAAAAATCCAGTCATGCTATTTTTAAACATAACGAAGTACGATAAATACTAGAGATCGAAAGGAAGAGGAAAAACCATGACAAGGAAAGTTAAGCAAAATGAGTAAGGCTGTTCACTTACGGAGTCGATCAATCGGGGACAATATTCTTGTAAATAAAACTTATGGAAGAAATCAACTAAACATAAGCTAGAACCTGAGACCAAGAGTTTTCACGAACTCCATCATATCATGCGAATAGATCAACGAATCGATTGATTTCCTTATAATAGTAGGGCATGAAATATCCGCCTCAGGTGCACTCATATAACGGAAATGCCATAGTAAACTATTCGCATCGGAACCACCAAATTTACGCCTCAGACGTACCGTAACATCTGGATCTTGTCCAGTTTCTATAAAGTAATAATCTAACTATACGGTATTATTAAACAGAAAATAGTAATATTAGTATATATGTTAAACAGAACAAATCAGAATTTTTCTTATGTAATCTCTCCGCTTCCTGCCTCTACTTTTTTATTCCTACCCCCTTTCTTCCTTCACCACCTTACCTTCCTCTTTACCTGCTGAAAAATCTAATTTTTATCGTCGTTTTTTTGTGACTTTCAAAAAAACTCTTAGATTCCATCCATCCTTAGTACACCTATTGCCGAGTCATAGATAGTCAGCTTTTGTTGTTTCTACAGAAAGATGGATAGCAAATACCTACTGAGACTGAACGTCATCTCATGCTCGCTGAACTCTGTCTGTCCCGGATCGCATAGCCCACGCAAACGATCAATTAGCTGATCTTCGTACTCCTTCAGCACACTACCGTATAGTATGCATTCCTTAAAAGGATTTCAGATGAAAAGAGATAACATCCATCCAAAACATACAAAAAATAAATAAGGGAAGATGAGCCAACAGGATTGCCGGCCCTTGAACTTCTGCTATGCTGGATCAATTACATTAAGAAAGCAATGGAAAAGTACTAGTATCAAATGCTTTGCCAACCGGATATAAAAACTCAATCTATAATTAAATATGTTCTTTTATATGTAAATTTCAGTTAGCAATAGATAAAACCCTCGTAAAAGTGCAATGAGAACATACCTGGCATTGATAGGTGGACAAAGATGTGCTTGGAGAAGCAGTTAGCGGAACATTTGCAAGCATCTCTCGAGATGAGAGTGGATCCATCCTCCTATAGGCAAGCACGCTAGCGTACGATACAACAGTCGAAGTGAAGCTTTCCTAAAAAAACAACAATGCAGATGCAGAAAAACAGCACATTAGAATGTGAGGCTTATGAAGGCGCACTCTCTCCCTTTCCCTTCATTCCCTGGATAACTGTTCCCCTCCAGTCAGCTGGCAGAATGCTGCAAGAGATCAAATTTTCAGCTAAGTGGTAAAACTGCAGCAAAAGGATGGATAGAATTTTTTTTGGTTGGTTGAAATAAAGCCTCCGAAAACATGAAAATTGTTTTTTTCGGATAATCCTTTTCGAAATCATAGTAATTTGCAGCTCTTATATACGTTCGTTTAGCATTTGATTGTCGCGTACGTCAAGAAAACTTCGCAAAATTATTGCTAATCATCTCCTAGCTTAAATGGCTTGAGACTGGAAGAGGAGATGGTGTATTCCGATTTGTGAGTGCAGGTCACATTTACGAGTGCACAAAACATTCCGCATTTCTGCTTGCAGCGAACAGCGGTGAAGCGACCGGACCTTCATTGTCGTCTACGAGGGGGAGGATGAAGAAGAGGTGGAAGGATGAAGTTAGGTAGATTTGAGGGGGGAGGAGGGGGCCGGCTGTCACGAAGAGGCGTACTTGCATCGCACCTACAAGCCCATTCTGTAACATGTTTACCATTCAGCTCAAGGCATGATATCTTAAGAATGATATTTTACAGATGCCCTTCACGACACATGACATTCACCCCTCAAGTACTGCTCACTTGCAATAGGTATGCGTAATCAATTACCGAAAAAGATGTTCCTTTGCACTGTGAAGATGGGTGGCAGGTATTTTTTTTTACTGCGTTTGAGAGCGTCGTTGAATTTATTATTGAGAATATTTGTGGAAGAANTATTGCCAGCTAGCTCTAACTTTTGGTGACGTTCTTATTGCCAGCTAGCTCTAACTTTTGGTGACGTTCTTATTGCCAGCTAGCTCTAACTTTTGGTGACTTTCTTATTGCCAGCTAGCTCTAATTATATCGTCGTTTATAGTGTAAAGTGCAAGGATATAGACCAAGAGGATCGTTTTGTCGGATAATACTTGTGAACAAAGGCTAATCTATGGAATATGCGAACATTTAGAGTCTCGAGATATAACCTGCTTTTAGGAGTTCCTACAGCTGTACAAGTGGCATTAACGACGATCCGACCCACAACGAATTGGTGAACTCATCGAAACTGATTGACGCATTGACCAATGAAACTATATGAAAATATCATCATAAGTAAGTATTTTACAAAGAGGAAAATTAATTAATTTGAAACTTTGGAAATTTTCCTTTAGGATTTTCTTTTGTTGAGTTGAGATTTTTTTTTCGATTGTAGTATTACAACCTGCTAGCGTTCAAAATTTTTGCTCAAATGAGCAATGCACTCCAATCTGCGTGCTTCATAAATTTCTGACTAAATCTTTGTAAAATTCGATATTTATTTATTTATTTTATTTGTATCATTCCAAAATAAGGAAACATACAAAAATATGTTCTACTCGTGTTGAGTAATGAAATCATTTAATAACAACAAGGTTTTTACAAAGTCTCTAACGTCATAGTTGTGCTGTTGGCTTCTCGAAGTGACGGTGCCGTCCATACTTTTTAAAATGCCTTTCATTTGTGTTGCATCAAGATCCTTACAGAAGAATCTGCTATCGGACACTTCCCTAAGGCGCTTAAAGAATATCATTCATTCCAAAACCGATCATATATTGTGGATACATCCGTCTTTGACAATAAATATGAGATTGTTTAATATTTAGAGTGGCATTAGAGATGAAGAAACGAGTGGACGATCGTCGTGAATTGCTGTTGGATGATACGATAGACATTCGCGATGATCTAGAAGTTGGCTCATCATCGTCATGGCCACAATCGAGTGTTGCCGAATTCAGTCAATGGCCACATATCTTCAATCTTACCAACTGCATTGTTGGCGTTAGTGTTTTAGCAATGCCTTATTGCCTTCAGCAATGTGGCATTCTACTGGGAACGATTCTGATCGCAATCTGTTCTCTACTAACCAAGATCACGTGTCATCTCCTTTATAAGGGAGCTACGATAACTAGACGACGTAGCTATGAAGCACTTGGTTTATTTGCATTTGGTAGTGGTGGTAGGCGTGTTGTAGAAATGCTCATGTTATTATATTTAATGTCTACTATAGTATCGTTTATGGTTGTTATTGGGGATATTGGACCACATATACTTGCCGATTATTTACAGCTACAAGCACCAACTCAACGATTACGTATTCTTGTGATGGTGTTTGTGTTTCTTTTCGTTATTTTACCACTTTCGTTAGTAAAAAATCTTGATAGTCTATCGGTGATTAGCTCTGTAACGGTTTTTTTCTATTTCCTTTTCGTTATTAGAATGTTAATGGAGTGCATTCCGAGAATCTTTGACGGCCGATGGAGTTTAGATGTTTATTGGTGGCGACAAGAAGGACTACTCAATAGTTTGCCAATCATTTCGATGGCACTCTCTTGTCAAACGCAAATGTTTTGCGTGGCAGATTGTATAAAAGATCCTGCGACAACGAAAGTCGATACGATCGTTTCAGGTGCAGTTAATATTTGTAGCGCTATATACGCTGCAGTTGGTCTATTCGGTTATGTGGCATTCCATGATAAGCAACTTCACGGTGATATTCTACTATATTTGCATCCATCTTTGCTGACACAGTTGTTGAAGCTTGCTTTTATGCTATCGATTGCTGTTAGCGTGCCACTAATGCTTTTCCCGTGTCGAAACGTTTGCTACAATCTTTTACTGCGATCGAATATTGGTGAGTATACAGTTCCACGGCTGCCTGCATTGTCATTTTTGGTGATGACAGTCGTTCTATTGCTCATCGATCTCTTGGTGGCAGTTTTAGTACCTAATGTGGAGTTCATCCTTGGTCTTACTGGTGCTTTAATTGGCTCTTTGGTGACGATAATTATTCCATCGGTTCTTTTCATAGCAATCTGCCCACATAGTAGATCGAATGAATCATTGCTGCTCTATGCCAAAGTATCGATGATTGTCGGTGCATTAATGCTGGTCGGTAGCACATGGGCGGTACTCAATACAGAGCGGCAATCGAACGTTGTTGATGTAATTCTTCCAAAACAGTTGATTGAAGCCGGAGAAGAAGAAAATTCTCTGAAGGCTCCAGAAGGTATACTCAAGGAGAATGAATCTATCGACAAATTGAATAACACTGAACGATTGATAGGTGAAAAGTTGGGGTATAAAGATATTGAAAGAAAGAAAGCAGAGATTGGTGAAGAAGCAAGAAAGATCTTGGCAGAGATGAAAGAACAACGCAGAGAACAGGACAAAATAATCAAAGAGCAGCAGAAAATTGTTAAAGAATTAAATGAACATCACAAATTTCATGTGGAAGAAGAGTATAAGAGAACTGCTCAACCTTCAATGATTGCCAATAATTCAATCTATCGTGAAAAAGAAAATATACTTAGGAAGGGCAGTGATACAAAAATGATTGGCAAAAAAGAACCGAAAAGGATCGAGAGGAGAGAGACGCCTAATGAAGAGGCACCAAAGAACATTAACGAAGAAATCAATGAGGTGAAGGGAAGAAAGGCTGTCAGTGAAAAAGCACAAGTATACATTGAAGGAAAAGCACAAGAGATTAAAAGAAATGGAATTTCTAATAATAGGAGCCAAGTGATAATCGCAGAGGGTAATACCAAAAAGGGACAGATTGTCAGCGAGCAGACGCAGTTGAGCACAAAAGAAGGAGTGAACGAAGTCGAAAATAAGGATACCCTCAAAGGATATACACATATACTTCCCAAGGTAGAGGGAGCATATATTAAAGATAGGGATAAGGTCACAATTCCAACGCCATAAGTGGAAGACGAGAACAAAATGTCTAGAACTAACGAAAGCGAAGAAGAAGAATTACACAAAGCAAAAATTGCACCACGAATATAACGAAAGTAAAATAGCTATTGAAGAAATCACGAAAGGAAGCTTTCAAGCGAGGATTGTTCAAGAAGTGGGAAGGTGGACTTCATAAGTGCTCGTTGTATCACAACGATTGATTCAGTTACTACTTCATTAGTAGTGAGTTAATTTCTATTTCCCCTATATATAGATCGGGGGCCGAAATAAAACCACTTAGCCAAGAATATTGTAAGCGAATTTTTACACTCACATATGAGCCTAGACAATTTGGAACCAATAATGACCATAAACGTATCGATAATTTCTGGCTGTCTTTCTCCTTTATTTTTTTGTTCTTAATTCGAACAGAAACGTATAAGAGGATGGAAGTTTGCATAGATTAGAGACATATATAGCGCAAATAGTAAGCGCGAAGAAACTCTACATCGTGTGGATAATACGTTGGATATATGTATATTGTGTGTATTGTTGATTATTGTGCCATTTGGAGGTTAAAAAGTTGAAAAACGTAGACGGACCCAATTTCCGCTCGAAAAAAGTATCTTTCTTTTTCTTTTTCTTTTCTTTTTTTTTTTTTTTTTTTTTTTTTTTTTTTTTGAAAATCGGGTTGCCTCAAGCTATTTCCAGTTATTATTTCCATTGTTGTTATGGTTGGATTTTTTTTTTTTTCTCATTGTCGAATCTGATTTTTCATTCTGCTTCGTTATATTTATTTCTTATATGGGTACATATTCTTTTTTTTGTACATGTTGCTTATTGATCTATACAATTGTTATTTCATTCAGACGTTCTTCGGACATCGTTTATGAGTCATTTCAATGGTTTCGAAGTCGACACGACCTTGCAAGAGTACAGTCACTTTCCCGACTTTCGAAAATTTTATCTGTCACCATCCTAGTGATAACCTCAATCATTCGCATTTGACTATAAATAGAGAATTATCAAATCAGTTAAGTGAGGATTGAGCACCTTAACAAGCAACTTCAACGTAAATTAAAATTAAAGATAAATATAGTGATAAGAGTTGATTATTGATAAGTGATAAAATGGAGTGTTATATGCGAACGCAGAGGAGTAGCAAGAGTTTTATTGAAAGGATGAATTCGCCTATACGCTATACTTGAAGAATACTCTACGACATTGTATCAACGAGTATATTCTAGCAGTTGATTATTCGTATTCCTCCGCATTGCTCCTCTTGTATTGCGACGATCATCACTCTCTTCTATTTGTTTCATAACGAATGCAAATTACATCTCAACATCAATAATGATGTGTACCAATCGTATAGATGTATTCATTCTCATCGATTGTGTAGATCTTTTCATCGGTTCTCCAAGGTGAATCGAAATTAACCAAGCTAGGTGGTGGAAATAGTTTCTGCAAAATACTACTCATTAAGAACGCTAAAAGAACAATGGTAGATTCGCATTTTGAAGTGAATACTAAAACTTGCTGCGTAGAATTTGGATTTTCTATCATTGATGTTGATTTCTATAATATTTTCAAAGATTACTTATTTTTAGGACGTTATTCTCACTATATATATGACGTCTTGAAAGATTTCAAGATATTTGGATACTTATAACATCTTGGGGAATCTTGAGTTTATGGTATAGTTTCTATGCGACTATGATCGGATTTAGAATCAATTTTGCAAATCGTATAAACACATATAAACATATAAAATATTCAACATACCGATTTCAGTGGTTTCATGATTCCCATAGAGACAATACAGTAATAAGCCTGAAATATATCGTATTTGAAAGAGGTTTATTCGTATCGTGCAGCAATAACAAAGCACAGATGAAAGCATTGCTCTATAAAGAAATATAGCAATATTTTAGAAATTCGCTGGAATTGTTTTAGATTAAAATATTTGAAAATAAGAAGCTATAGATATATTCACATTTTATAATAAATTATACAAACATCACTTACAAAATAGGCAGCGATCGTTGCATAGATTATTGTAAGTAATCCAAGAGGTACAATCACATACCACTGATTACCGGCATGCTCATTGACGTATTGATATAGGAAAAACATATTGATGCAAATGACTATAATCGAGACGAAAAGCGCAAATCCTTTCTGTACTCTGCAGAGAATACGATTTTCACTCAGTATTAGAGAGGAATTTATCGATTAAAGTTTTGGTTATGTCGATTTAAAGTTTTTGGTTGAGGGTAAAATATTTCGAAAATATTTCCATTGGATTATTCTTAAAGAATTCACGCATATGATATAATGGTTCAGCCAGCTATTGAACTTTATCGATTGTTGTAGTTGAGAAAATTTTCTGCAATGAGCACTTATTTTATCGATATATCTCTACTATTAAAACCACAGAAAATTTCGTTTTTCGTTTCAAATTGGAATTTAAACTATTTCATTGAATTATCGCAATAATTTTACTCATCAAATTATGTGATTTCCATTTGAAAAAGAAACTGATTGCTTCCAATTCGCAAACTATATGGAAAGTGGTTTTTTTAATTTTAATTCTTTTTTTTACTAGATCGACCACTTTATTCATCTGTTATATAGTTCTTTCACTAAAATATATTTCTTTCAGTGAAAATTCTCTTTCTCCCTTGAAAATTTAATCTTTTTCCCCTAAAAATTTCAATATATTTCAATAAAAATTCCTTTTGATCGAGCTATTGAAGTGATCGTTCGCAATGGTTAATTTTAATTTGAAACATACCTATTGCAAGCGAATTCACGCATAATTTGTTTATCGGAAGCGAACGTTAACACAGGTAACAATGCGAATGGTAATTGTAACATTTGAATGCAGTTGAGAAGATCATTCATATCAGTAATATAGTCAACACCTTTACTGAATATTGTCACGAGTAGCGTCGGGAATATTGCAATTGACCTGAATCAATTGATGTAGCACTTATAGCTGAAGGATGTCGTATTTGCTACTCATCTACACTATTTGATGTGTTCCATTGAATAAATAAATAAATAAGTAAATGAATAAATGAATATTCTTCATTATATATGCAAATTGCAATTTTTATAAGTTTGATGTGGAATTTTATTGCGTCACGTTTGCTTGTTTAGAGTATATCTCGATAATCATTTCGATTAAGGCGATAAAAATTTACTGTTTGATATGAAGATAGACAAGTTAAAAAAAAAACAACCTTGTCAATAAAATTCGTTTCCATCTAGTCATACGCAATTCAATAAATCCCTGAAATGATATTTACATTTATGTTTTATTAGTAAATTCTTTTATAACGTTATATTAGTCTATTTAATCGAAAAATTCACAAATATATATTCGACACAAATGACTATCTATTCGAATATGCAAATTTTATCGCAATGATTGAGAACTTTTCTTCATTCGAAACGATTACATTGCCAATCTTTCAAAGTATTCATCTATTTTTACTTCGAGACTACTGTAGCGATGAATTTTCAAATTGTTGAATTTACGTTTTTCGCATTACTGTAATTGCGATTAGTGGAAGTAGGGAGTTGCATCGAAATTAGCAATTCACAAAGAATACCTCCATAACGAATTGTCCAGCATAAGTGCCGGTCATTGTGGAACTTTGTCCAGCAGCTAAAATACCCACTGCCCATACGTATAGCGCCGCCACACCATACGTACATCCGAGAAGAATCCCTCCATGATAGATATCGGAATGCGCACGTTCAGTATCGTTTTGAAACACCGATCGATAAAAGTACGGCATTGCATTACTCTCTTCTTGACATTTTTCATACTGAAAACATTTATATAATGCTGCAATTTATGATTTATTATGGGCATAACGATGAAAATTTTTATGTGCTAATGATAACGGAAAACGTAAAGCAAAACATAAGCTTGTTTCATCTTCTCCGAGCTTATCACAGGTATGCAAAATAAGACATAAATCCACGTTATGCATAAATATTAAAAAAAAACAGGTGAGTGAAATTGGGGATATTCTGCCATCTATATTGGGGAAAATAATTGAAAAAAAAAACGGGTGAGTGAAGTTGGGGATATTCTGCTATCTATATTGGGGAAAATATCGGTGCCTCATCGTGGCGCAGTGGTGGCAACGGTTGATAATCCGGCCTATCAAGTGATCAAGTGATATTGGGGAAAATAATTGAAAATAAAACGAACAATATCGGCGTTTGTTTTCCCATAGAATCCTTTACCGAATACCGACACAACGATAAGATTGATGATAAATGAGCAAAATAACGCAATACCCGACTCAATGAAGAAATATTTATTCGCTAATTTTACTTTTTGTTGATTACTTCGATCCACATCTCGACTCTTAAATATCGATAATGTATATTCTATTCGAACTCAATAATACATAGTGAATTTCACTCATATTGAGTTCAGATTTTATTCTTTTTCTTATAAATAGAAATGTAAAAATATTGATAAATTAATAGGATAGAACTCGTTTTCCTTTCCTTCTTACCCTTTCATCTACTCTCTATCCTCGCTCTCCAAATCTGCGATGACCTGTTAATAGAAGAAGATAAGTTATATATCGTACAGGTCGAATAGATTGTATGGATGGTTGTGTAGTACAAATTGATCTTTGCATAGAGTGAAGAATAAAACTGTATAAAGTATGAAAACAATTTTTTAAAAAAAGAACCCAGAAAGCGATTCAGATGCACTAACCTTGACAAGTGCTGAATGAAGGTAGAGGTTATGTGGCATGATAACTGCACCGATGACACTAACCGCCATAAGAAACTCTTCTGTACCGCAACCACTGCACCATGGCACGAATGTATTCAGCGCAACTTCTTTCTGCAGTGTTAATCGAGAAGTTTACCCACGGGAAGAAATATTCCCACAAGTTTCAGCAATCGCCTAACCGCCAACAAATGTTTAACATTCGGTCAATTATTGCTTATAAATTTTTTGATCACTCATCGCTACGATCTCCTCCATCTGGTGTCACGACTCTCTTAGCGCCATCCGCCGTTCGCATTCGCTCGATTCGCTTAATTTTGAACGCCACTAAATGCTATCTTCTCCATAGAAACACCTAATTGTTTTAATCACGTCTGTCGGGTGATTGTGGAATAAGACGGGCAGTCGGTAAGGTGAAAGGGAACGAGAAGCAAAGGAATATCGTTATCTGTCACGTCAACGAATTAGTGGATCTTACGATCTTGAAAAAGACCTCCACTCCTTTTCGACTCTTATTCTATTTAATCGTGCATCAAGCAATACCAATATCAGTCTTTTATTCCTTTTTATTACTACCAACAAGGCAATGTAACAAATGAATCGAAGATTGCTGCAACAGTCACTACATTCTGCGAATGAAGTAATAACTCTACCTGTTTTCTAGTGTATATGAACCACATAAACAGCAAATATCTTTCAAAATGAACAAATATGCACTTACAGCACTTGGTTTCGACATGTAGAATTCGTAACCGAATGTAATCCCCATAACGGTAATAAGGAAACAGAAAAAGAATTCGAATTTCCGGACACCGTATCTATCGAATATCATAAACGTGAACGTATCACATATCGTTATCACTACACCAGCCCATAATGGAATCCTAAAATATATCGAATTTGCCTCTAGGCAATATTCTTCATTATTATAAGAAAAACAGAATCACATCTAAACGAATATCATATTGAATAACGAACACTTTTCCACCACTAATAATTAAAGATCGTTATCTTTCCATGCTTAATTTAAACTTAAACATAATCAACTATCCGGATGCTACCTTGCTTTTATTGTCATACGAATTTCTTGCATTGAATGAAATATTTCATATTTTCACTTTTCAACAATATTAGAGATTTAATTATGTTAGATGCTATTGTAACTATTCAAAACGACATTCACTATTTGTCAACATTTTTGCATGTTACGCTTATCTTTTTCCACTATCATATCTTTCTTCACAAACCCATCAATGTGCAATAAAATAATCCAAACGTTTATCTCAACTAGTTCATAAAGATGGAAAAACGGTAAGTCATTGAAGAGCTAAAACATTCGAAAGCTCCGAAAAGAGTCATAGATTTTATTTCTAATATGCTTTTCTATAATGATGACACATTCTAGTGATTTATTTACGTTATTTATGGGTAAAATTAATTTATTATTATTATTATTATTTTTTTTGGTAGTTTGCGATTCGAATCAAGGTGTTTGCTTGATATTCTACGCAAACATACCAAGTATTCGAGAGGAGATAGAGTGCAATTGATGTGCCAATAACTTCTTGCATATCGGAGCCAACTATCGCTAATTCCACCATAATCCAGAGAATATAACGTGGTATTGGAGCGTAGTATTCATGTGCCACTTCAGCCATATGCATTCCACTTACAACACCCAAACGTGCCGATAAACGTTGCAATAGAAGGCCAAGAATATGCGCAAGTAGAAGTACCCAAATTAGCTGCAAATTATTTCATTTGAATTGCATTAACTTATGCATATGTTTAAGTTAATTTTGCATCACTGAATTGTCAATAGTGCTATAAATAATAGCTTTCCTGCATTGAATATTAATTAATGGATGAATAATTTTTGCACACCACTTTAGATATATATATATATATATATATATATATATATATATAATCATTAAAGCATTCTAAAGTAAATACATATAAGATTTGTTGCATTTTGCACAGATAAACTCTAGAAGTGTCCATATTCCCATTACGTATTGAATAGCAATTGTCGTTTAAATATCACTTTTCGATCGTTCTTTGAATGATATGTCAATATTTTTTTATCTTTGATAGTCTTATTCATTTTTTAATATATCATTTTGGTTTAATCGATCATTCCACGCATGCTTAAATCTGAATTAAAAAAAGAGAAAAATAAATTGAGCATTTAGGCCAATATGAAGTATTTCTAGAAATTGCTAGCGTATTTTTAATGCGAAAATAACATATTTAGCAACGAAACAAATTGCTAACAAAATAAAGCAGCCCTACCTTATATTTTGCTGTTGCACCTGATTGTAAATCGCTTTCGATATTACCTGGATCGAGATAGGCAATACTCATAAGAAAACCTGGTCCTGTGAATGCCCAAAGAATACGAAAACTGAACCATCCCTAAAATAATTGAAACGAGAAAAAGTTGCCTATCATATGGCGCTCAACTTACTCAAATTTTAATAGCTAAGTAACTTTAAAGGTTTGAGGCAATCAAGAGAAGATCGGACACGTAGCACTACTTGAATGCTGACTATTCGATATTTCAGCAGTCGTTCTTAGTTCACTGGGCATAATGGCATCAACTACATTGGTCAATCAAATTACCTATGTCAAGTTGTTTTCAACTTAAGCCAAATATTAGCCAAATAAGCCAAGAAGAGGTGGTTATTCAAATGCAATATAACGCCATAACAACATGAGGGTATTTTAACATCTACTTCATATTACGTGTATTATACTTAACACTTCTTACTGCTGTTATCAATAATAATAGTAGTGATAATAATAAATAATAATAGTGGTGATAATAGTGATAACGATAGCAGTAATGCCAGCAGTAATAAGTAATTATAACGATGATAAGAGTAATAGGGAGTGAGAAGCATACCTCTTCGATGTCTGGAATGGTGACCTTATTGTCAAGAATATCGATATTTTTTTTTGCGCTTGCATAATCGTGTTTCCTCGCCTTTCGTGGGATTCGTCGAGGAGTGATAACCGCAGACATTATTAACACAAACAATGATGGCTTCTTATTCCTCTGTCTCCTTAAAACGCATTCTAATGTTATGTCATTAAAAACGCTTATCACTAACTCTTAGCGTACACATCGAACAAGCTGATTACAATTTTTATAGTGCTTGTAAATTTCTTGAATACCTACCTCATTGTAGATCATCATAATCTTTTTAATCTACTCTCAATTTCTATAGAAATTTCTACAAAGAAGATCAATTTCTGATTAAACGAAAAAGTAATATATAAGAAATTCATAGGAAACATTTTATTCACAAAAGCACAATGTGAAAGTGTCAAATCTGTGTGTATGCATATATCGGTCGCTGTCTCTACGGTAATATCAACGCTCGATCCCTATACCGCATGCAGGTGCATTTTGATAGGCACATTATGTGTTAAATGGCATCCACTAAATAGTATATAGGTCTATTTCCTTCGCAGAAATCATATACGGTAGCATGAATGTGAGTGAAAAATGGTAAGAATTTATAGAGGAACAGTGAAATAAATTTGTGATTGAAGGTTCGACTGGAAATTTTATGTGGCTATTGAACGCAAAATGAAATCAAAAACAAGCGCAATATTCGATACTCTCCAAAATAGTTGCACATTTATGCAGCGATTTTTCAAGAAAGGTAGAATCCGCAATGCTCGATTTCTGCCCCGACAATTTTGGCATGTTTTTCCACTTCTCTGCTTTAGTAGAGTTATCAAATCTTCGAAGATTTCTTCAGAGCACAACATATCAAAACAATAATTTCCATGCCGAAAAGCCCTGGAAGGTTGTGTGTGAAGAACAACTTAGCAGACCAGAATATTATCCGAGGGCTACTGATGGCAAATCATATCATCAGGTTCCTAAGCAATTGAATGGCTTTTGCATAAAAGTCATCGCTAGATATAAAGGGTAATTTATGACCCGAAATTCCTTCTTATCGAAATAATGCGGTCGTTTTTACTCATTCACGATTTACAGCTCCTTCTTATCGAAGCAATCCCAACGTTTTTCAGCAGGTTTTTTTCTCATTTATTTCTATGTTTTCTTTCTTTCTTTCTTTCTTTTTTTTTTGCTCAAATTGCACTCTTTCATCCGCAGCTGTACGTTTCTTTTCCTATAATAAATGACCCATTTTCAGGCAGTATATTTCAGTTATTTTTTCAAATGTATGCTCAAATTTTCATGAAAATCCACAATTGCAATGTCATATTTGTGCGGCTTGCATACGCGTTTGTGAGAGTCTATCGTTCGCCAAATTGTCTTGTGAGGTTGTTTTGGCTCACGAGCCTTAACTTACTGTGACGAAATTCGCTGAATCCATGCCACGGAATGGTTTCCGTGCAAAGTGTCTAAAGACGATCAATGACATCTAAGAAAGATTAAAAGAGTCTTTCACAGTTGATCACCCACAATTCCGACAGAAAAAAAAACGTAATTCTTTCAATGGATTCACACAACGGTGAATGTGCACTGATAGAGATTTCGCTTCGTTTTTCGTGTTGCTTTATATATGAGAAGCGCTATGAATTAGGTTGCAAAAGGTGCATATTGTGCTAATCTCTTGATGTGTATTCCCACTTGTGGAAGGAGATTATATGCGGTAACCTAATGCACTTATTCATATAGCATCAAATCTAAGATGTTTTAATGGGAGTTATATAGGTTGTTTTGCAATTTTTTTTTTTTTTTTTTTGCAAAAATGCATCGTTGAAAGAGGCATTATGCAATGTCGATATATTTGCAAATTGTGCGAAATCGTACAAAAGAATGCACCATACAGATGCCGCGAAGATGCTTGCAAACATTCAAAGCTCTTAGGCTTATATGAACATAAATATCGCATTCTATACTTATATCCATGGCTACTGAATATGCAATATGCAATATGCAATCTGCAATATGCAACAATATGCAATATGCAATATGAACGTGCAATATCACCATCAATTAGGTCGATCGTCAAAACTGCGTTTGCGAAGAAGGCGAGCAGAATTCGGTTGAGGAAAATAGTGTGGTTACTTCGTGGTTGTCATTCACCATCGTAATATGATATAGCTATTAGCATCCTTAGAAAGCGAAAAGAAAACCTTAAAAGTCACTGAAAAAAATGTAATAAATACAGTTATTGCTAGAGAGTAATTGGTCAAAAATAGAAAAAGAATGGGCAGTCACGTTAGGATTTTTATAAGTTTGCCAAATATTGTTGAAATTTTTAAAGCAATTCTACAAGAGACAAATAACTCATCAATCAATGATCACATCGTATATTTCGATGATTGTGTCGCTTTTATATGGCGTGATCATAAAACATTCGTTCGATATATTTTCTAGCACATCATGTTTGGTTTTGCTCCTGATTTAGTGCAAAGGTGTTACGATCGTTATCATTGCAGTAAAAACATTCCTCTGTAGAAGAAAGTTTTCGAGACGATATTTTATTAATAAGTACACGCCCACAAAGCTTGCAATAACAAACAGCAGATTGTTAGATGATAGATGGAAATTATGTAGGTAACTAACCCCTAGCATAGGACAAAGCGAAACGGAAATACTCTCAAATCACATCTATATTCCATGACGTATGCGAAAAGACAAACAATTTTGCAGAGTTTCTCGGCAAAAAAAAAGAGCACCAAACATGGAGAATCTGAGATAACAAATATTCTCAACTCAGATGGTAAATACAAAAAATCATAAGGATTCAAAAAAAATAAATAAATAAAAAGCACAAAGTGGGGCTATTTCCATTGTTCTGATGAGTCATGCACTGAAATATCAGTGACGACAAAAGAGAGTACAAAAAGATGTTCACTCATCAAGAAACTAAAAGATGTGTAAAGCTCGCAGGTTTCCATGATTAATTCTTATATATTATCCTCTATATTTACATGTTCCTCTCTTGAGTAGGAAAAATGCGCAAATTATTGCAAACAACAATAAGCAGCAGTGATTGATTTTCTTTTTTTCTTTTTTTTTTAAACCGACATTGAATACTTTCACTCTGTAATTTGCTATGAATCGTTGCAATTTTTTTTCTTTTTTTTTTCTTACATTTCAATGCTGCTTTTTTCTGTATTCGAATAGAACAAAAATTTATTCCAATCGCCTTGTGGATTATTTTAAACCCGATTTTTATTCCACTTATTATGGACGGTTGTTTTACTGGTGTTTTGCGTTTTCTTGCTTCTGCTTTTCTTTTCCATCCTCTGCTGAGTATTTTATCCTATCAAAAAATAAAATAAAAATAAATTCATTTAAATCTTAAAAAGCTTAAATTTAAAGACCGAAAAAATTTGCAGAGGTAATTAGAGCAAGATCGAACCCGCTTAACTTTCACACCAACAAGCGAATGTTTATAAAATCGTCTTCTTTGTGAACGAATATAGTCGTTGCAGAAGTTGCTTAGCTATGTTCATAATAGCTGCATAAATAGATTAACTGCACGAATTATTTTATAGTCGTTAGACGTGTTATCTATCTTTTTTTTTTGCAAAATTGAGTAAATTATAAAAGTCAAAATTTGGTTTTCTAATCATAATATATCAATTAATTCATCGAGTATTTCTATGATGTATTATAGATTTCGTCCTCAAAGTTTTTCGTTTTTGCAGTAATTTGTTCCGTATTGCTGACGGATTAATGAACTTTTCTTTGCAGAACGAGCAATTTGAAGGGGGGAGGGGGGGGAATTATATTGCTCAACAATTTTTAAAATTTGAAAATATTCAAATTTCTCCTCATTTCAAAACGACCATTTGCAAATCTTCTAGCAAATGGATAGAAATATAACTTAGCAATGAGCAATAATATTTTGCATATGAAGGAAGCATTTTAAAAGCTTTTATTTATTACATCATATAATGCAAGAGGGCAAATATTTGCTTAACAATGAAACGAAGTGGAACGTTTAAAATAAATGCTCATTTTTGCACGTCATCATGAGTAAACTTTTAGTGTCCTTTTAAGTAAACATTCGGAATAAAGATCAATCCCTTATAATATGAGGTAGTTTAACTGAAACCGATTACAGTATGACGTGAAATGTTTTATGATTTGAAGGGGAAATATGCAATAAGATACGGTATGCATTGTTTATGAGGTAATCTTCGTACTATATAGATTCTTTCATTGCTTTACACAATGCGCACTTCGCAAACGGACATACTGCCACCTCTTTGGCGAACCTTACGGCTTTCTTCTAACTGATGAAGCATTATAATGAATTTGCATAATGACTGCGAATATCGCAAACTGAAATCTTTCGAGAAATGTTTAATATGTGAAGACTACTTTGCCACTGCATCAAGAAGTCCTCAAGTGAAAGAATTACGAGGCTTGAGTTGTGATCGCTAACATTTTGCATCACTTCATTCAAGGATACCAATCCAGAACGATAATAGAATCGAAATATCGAGCAGCATCACAACGAAATGCTTTCATATGAACAAGACATGCAGCTTTTTGAAGTAATTTCATAGTGATCGTTTATTTTTTAACTTATTTATTTATGTATTTATTTATTATTTGTTCATTTGTTTATTTATTTATTTATTTATTTATTTATTTATTTATTTATT
>QEWY01000747.1:968495-1002614 GCA_006503575.1 Baylisascaris schroederi
GGGGTTGAACTGGAGTATTTTCAACAACCGGCTGTCAAAAATTTGTGCAAAGAATTAACTAAATTTGAATCCACCATATTGCTCTCATGATTTTTAATTGGGGTTGCAATTTAGCTAGTATGAAAGACACGAAAAGACCCTGCAATGTTCGTTGCCAAAAGTGTCCATCATAGGTAATGAAGGTCCTTCTAAAATGTCCACTAGGCCATGGATGCAAAGCATGGAATATAGTTTACAGTCTGAAGCGCTTTTCATTAACAATGATCTATGCAACGTTCAATGAAATTCAAAGTCGACGATAATACCAATATTATGGAAACCAGTTATTAAGCGAAGGAATCTCACCTTATAGACTGAGGAAGTATTTGTCGGTAGTTGATGTGAATCACATCGTGTTTTTCATGTGAAACGTTCACTTGCGTTAATTTTGATCCGTTGACGAATGACGTCATTTCATAGCATATATTAAATAAGTGTAATATTTGAGGAACACTCAAGATCGAATTGGGGCAATATAATCGGGGCGTTAACCCTTTCAGGATGAGATATCCATCACACATGCAATAAGGGAACTTCCAAAAAGAATAATACGGCTTCAAAGCACTCAACTTTTATATTGTTTAACTTCCAATTTCAAAACTTAAAAGTGTTATAGCTATTTGTCTTTTTGGTTCTTTACCTATATAAATATGCTGCCGAAAACATCAAACTGTGTACGTCGATGATGCGTAACGCATAAATGGCCTAAATATATCTAACTGTGTATTGCTGAGATGACCTTTGCATAGGTGAGCGAATAAAAATGAAGAAAATTAGTGGAGTTTCATATCGAAATAACTGCATTAAAGTTTCGTTATCAAAGTTTGATTATATGTCATAGTTTTACTGTAGAAAGCGGGAAAAAAAATCTACAAAGTTTGTAGACGATAAGGACAAAGAGAGAGAGAGAGGGAGAAGGAGAGGGAGGGGGAGGAAGAAAATTGCAGAGAGAGACAGCAGCTAACTATGTGCCCCCTATCATATTTGTTTAAAGCAGTGAATAGTTTTTCATTGAACCATCTACCATTTGTTTGTATTCGGCACGGAAGGCCAAGTTTGTAACACAATTAACAGCTGCATCGAGGATTCAAGTTCGACATTCCTAATTTCAACGCTTAAGTCGCAACTGATAAGGCGAAACAAAACAATCATTCATGTAGATGATGCCTCATATTAAAGCAAATTTCTGATGTGAATTAAATGCAACGAATTCAAATCAGCGAGTTTCTGAGCTGTGAGTTAAACCCAACGAATTCAAATCAGCGAGTTTCTGAGCTGTGAGTTAAACCCAACGAATTCAAATCAGCGAGTTTCTGAGCTGTGAGTTAAACCCAACGAATTCAAATCAGCGAGTTTCTGAGCTGTGAGTTAAACCCAACGAATTCAAATCAGCGAGTTTCTGAGCTGTGAGTTAAACCCAACGAATTCAAATCAGCGAGTTTCTGAGCTGTGAGTTAAACCCAACGAATTCAAATCAGCGAGTTTCTGAGCTGTGAGTTAAACCCAACGAATTCAAATCAGCGAGTTTCTGAGCTGTGAGTTAAACCCAACGAATTCAAATCAGCGAGTTTCTGAGCTGTGAGTTAAACCCAACGAATTCAAATCAGCGAGTTTCTNTATATATATATATATATATATATATATATATATATATATATATATATATATATAAAGGTTATATCATAAAATGTCCTCATATATCATCTCTATATGGATCTATTAACGTCGAAGGTGCTCAAAGATATCTGAAGTTTAAATAAGGAATATGCATTTTAATGAAGTGGATTTTCATTTCGCATCAGCTAATTCACAAAATGGAATCACATTTGAATAATTTGCAAGGAAATTCGTCCAATATAATTTGAGGATTTTATCAAGCACGTTTTTTTCTTATCGATGACTTATGAATATACTTGGTGAGATGGGTGAAATAGAAAACTGCTCTTCGTATCGATTTTAAGTTGCTCATGAAATTATTCAAGGCCTTCCACTTGAAAAAAAAAGCATTGATGATTGCCGTGTTCTCTTTATACATGGCTATATTACACTCTCGTACTCTAGTGATCTGCATAGTTGCATTCAGTATCGGCTCATCCATTACTCTGTTATGATTGATGAGCAGAGGCATCACTACCTCATACAACAACATTCAGACAAGCAACACTCCTATGAAAACCTATCGCTTATCTAACCAAAGTTAAAGGCAATCGTCAATAATGAACGAAACTGAGCCTTATGAGACTGCAGTTTTATTATATAAACTTCTTCGATTAGCCTTTCGCATTGTCTTACAGTATGGATAATATTTTACAGTATGAATATTATTTTACAGTATGGATATATTTGTTGAATTAGGTTGCTAAGTTTTTCATTTGTTTATTTGATGCTTACATTTCTTATCTTCACCATATTCTTTAAAACGGCTTCCACTCATATTCGTCGACGTCTTATGAAATGCTTTCATCGATTTGCTCAACTTTGAGAAAGAATATTTGTGTTTAAAAAAACCTTTGAAGGATAAACCCTCTCCTCTCAAAAAGCAGCGCTCCTCCTCTCCATAGCAGAAGTTTCTATCTCAAATGTTACGAAAAAATTGAATGCGGTCTTTATTCGAGGACAGTATTACTATACTGCAATACTTTCCGCTTATTTATGTTTCATCAGTGATGACTGTGTTTAGCAACCACTTTTGTTGATGTGTCTGCTTTTTGGCGTTCTTTGTAAACTTCTTGGGATGTTTCCAATGAGACTATTACGATGTTTGTGTAGTGAAGATTTTAATACCTTTGAGATATATTTAATTAGATTCTGCTAATTGTTCTGTTAAATATAGGAATTTTAGAATCTTAAAAAAGGTTTGTGTGAAATCAATCGTGTCTTTCTTTTTCATCGTGCGTACAACTGTCCGACCCTCATGTTGCTATCTAGCATCGCTTCCGATTCAGCATCCGATGCTCTTTCAAGATTATTTCCTTCTTATAGGATGGTTGGATCCTTCAGGAAGTTCAACGGTTCTCTCTTCCTGTCAACTTCTCAATTGTTGTTGCTTGTTGATTGTGGTATTTTTGACGTGCTCGAGTTTGTGTGCCTACTTCATTCACCCCTTCCTGTGTTTCGTTGCTCAGATAGGTTTGATGGTCATTAAATTCCTCCTTCACACTACGATGATGTCAACTTTGCCTTCCTCCAATATTTCATGCGCATTTCCCACAATATTTACTTATGCATACAAGCTTCTTGATACCACAAGACGGTGCTGGATACACGATGGAATGATGTTTCCCGGAGGCAGAATGTCTTAGATTACGTCCTAACGTTTGAGATCTTGTCAGCACTCTTGTTTCTAGAGGGCGACTGTATACTGAGTGATTTGTCGATCTTTATCTTCGACCTTTCGACCTTTATCCTTTATCTTCAATTTACGACCGTGTTTATTGCTCTTTATGAATTGTTTTCGTTACGAGGTTATTTCACCTCGGCACAATTCATATTCAACAAATATAAGATTTTATTTCTTTCACCTCTATGGTCAACGGAACCTGTGGGATCGCTTAAAAATTCCATATATGCTTCCATAATTTTAATGGCAAAAACAGACCATTCACCTCCTTTCACTATTATCGTTATGAATTCGATTTGTCACCTCGATGTCACTGTTACCGTTGGTGAAGGTAATCATCAATTCTTGATTTCAAGGGCATACTACTTAGGAAACGTTCACTTCAAAAAACAGCAGATTCATAAAGCTTTACTATTTCATCAGTCATTGCGTATATTAGAGTAATAAATAAATAAAAATCGTGAAATAACCTCATACCTGCAAAAACCTCTTTCTAGGTGAATCGTTGCATTGCATTCGTTTTTTGTTTTATCCTTTCGCCTCCTTTTCAGTGGATATTTCGTCGTTTTTCAATTGCTTTCTNAAAGGCTCTTCGAAGAATTAATCAAGAAAACTTTCTTCTTAACGGTTTTAGTGCATTCTCATTCGTTGCCTACATATGAAGCAACCATATTTGAAGAGCAATACTCAACAATGCAACGAAAGTAAATTATGAAAGTTTTTCGGAATTTTCAATACGTTTTTGCTCTTTATTACTGTATTAGGTAGCAGTTGTGAATGCTTTCATGTAGATTTTTGGGCATTGAGTATAATACATTCAATAGTGGATAAGCTTTTAATATTTGAATCACGTTTACATTCATATTGAAAATAGAAATGAAAATTTCCGCATGAAATATGCGACAATTCTTAAAGAAAACCTACAATTACCATATCGTTGATTGAACGTTAAAATTTTTATTTAGCTAATAAAAAGCATAAGTTTGAGCATAAAATTGGCGAAAGGTTTGCTTAGTGAATGAATAAATTGAACGTGACACTTATGTTGCCTAAAATGTCACCAATGTGGATTACATGAAAAACAGGTTCCAAAACGCTTCCCTAATGAACGTTACATAATACAACGTATATATCTGAAAGCGAACTAGCCAAATTCATTTTAAATAACTGACTCTGTTTTCATTCAATTTAACTAATAAATTCCCATAGAACATAATATTCATTGCCTGGTAATGAGCCTATATTTCTGCAATTTGCACAAAGATACTATTGAGTTGAAGTTTTATGCAAAACATTTCGTTTTTCATTTTTGTAATATTTAATTTTGATTATTATATGATTATTATATGATATATGAGTTTCTTTTATGTGCTTTTATCTGCATTTCTAAAGCAAATTTTGCCATCGCTATGTCTATATATGCACCCATTTGTTCAACAATTTCAACTTAGCGTTCTAATGATCCAGGTAGGGCTTTATCTCGACATGTCTCATCCCAAAGGTGGGAATATATCAAAGATTTTTAGGGCAGGCTCGAGGTACGGTGCATCCCGAGAATTTCCAGGATGTCCCGAAGCTTTAGGTCGTCGCAAGGATCCTAAACTTCATGAAAGCCTTAAACTTCAACCTGCTCTAAGTATGTAACATCTTTTCTTTTTATCTTGTAATTTCATACTTAGACACATTTACCTGTTAATTGTTGGATATGAGTCGAGCGATTTGAAATATGCGACCATTTGCCTCTCACTTTGGAGACATAACTTATGCTGCTCCTGCTTGGCTTTATTTCAATTGGCACTTGTCTTACGCTGAAAAACTATAAATCGTTTTATTCGTTTTTTATATATGTGTTGTCGTTAAATAAACCATTTTATTTTTCGTGTTATATTTTTCTTTCTCGATTATCTCTTTTGATTAGTGTTTCGATCGTTTTTTATTACAATGATAGAAGTGCTAGAGCAATACTCACTTTGAGGCTATAATGAAAGAAATAAAACTTCATAGAACAAGGTTTACCGATTTTATTTCAAATTGTTTTCACATTAAACAATTATATGGGAAGTGTTCTTTCTTATTTTCCTTTACGGTTATTGGGGGCATGCTGAAAAATTATCAGTAATTTTTTCATCGAAAAAGATTCTCCCATATTCGATCATTTAAATCGGATCGTAATCTCCAGCTTGTTTCTCCAAATATATTTTCAAAACATTTGCCATTAGGTAAATTCTCTTCACATGAAAGACAAAAACAAACATTAATATATAATGATGAATGTCAGAGTTGAATGGTGAAATTTCAAAATCTCTCTATACCGTAGATTACTGTATAAATGTGTTTGACTTGAATCATTTTCTAAATTACAGTAATTTTAACTATTTTCTCATTCAGCTATTTGAAAGATACGGTAACAAATCCCTCTAGAGGTAGTCTTCTTTATTTCTTTGTTAATAATATTCACTATATTGAAGGAGAACCATAATGATTTCCTGTTGAAATGCATTAGATACCGAAATTAGTTTCTCGAGTTCAGTTGACAGAACAATATATCGATTGCTTCACCGTCAACTTTACAGTCTGAAATTTCATCGTCGCTATCCACGATTGTCACCATAGAATTAACTTTCGATTTGTCTTTCTTTATAGGGGATAAATTTTCAAATTTAAAGTGAAACGAAGATATGCTTTTAAAGTGTCATATTTAGCAGCATTTTTTCTTTTTTTTCTTTTTCTTTTTCTTTTTTTTTTGAGGAGTAATACGATATAATAATCGTCCGAAACTCGTCACAGTATTATTTTGCCATGTTTTCATAACAAATATAATTCTAGGCCAATACAAGCCTTGGCCATCATTAAGAAAGTTAGGGCAGTGCATAGCGTAGATATCGAACATATTACACTTGAGCGCACAATGTGGGCGGAAATGTCCTAGCCGTTCGTTCGTTTTGCTCACCGTTCAATACTCGTTGATCATGCGACGAGACAGCCATTGCACCCACTGCTGAATCGCCGAAAAATGCGTCAGAAAAGATTAGCGGTCGATAGGAGAAACACGAATTGCGAACACTTCAAGAAAACCACTCATCAACGAAACAACACAAATTTAGAGAGAAAGAAATAGCGAAATAGTGCTTCAATATGGGACATACAATCTCGTAATGTGTTCACGACAGACGGAGAACGTTGAGACGGCCTTAGTGCCATCTCGAGAACTCTCGAAAACGCTGCTGAAATGGTTTCAATTTTTTTCTTTGCACGGTTGCCTTATCGATGACAGTGGATTTCTGTTGTCGGAGCTGTTGTCTGCAGAAAAGAATCCATTAAATGCCGTTTGCAGTTAATCATATGTTTCTAAACTCCCTCTACTTTCGAGAGTTTTTTAGAGGCACTTATAATGACGTCACTTTTGTATTACTTTTTGTGATGTATTTACTTGTAAACTAATTTGACCGCATCATTTGACGTTTATATCTCAACCAGCTATTCCGATGATAATTTGAAAACACTAATGCAATCGACCCCATGAAATGGCTTCTCGAATCGAGAATTCAAGTGGCGTTAATAGTAGCTTCCAATAATGCAACGCCTTCTTATATTCTTTGCCTCATAATTGAGGAAGTTGAACGATGAATTTAGACTTTCCATCATATCTTCCATTTGCTTACGCTAGTATTCATCCTGCGAATGCTCAGAGAAATAAACTCATGTCCTTGGATGAAAAGAAAATCCTTCTCAAAGAAAGTATATGTCATTAAAATTGACAACAATTAGGAAGAGCTAATACGACTTCTTTTTGGCTCACTTACTCTCTTATAAGTGTTCGAATCGTTTGCTGTTGAATCCAGAATAACTTGTCTAAGTCTTCCAGACTAAATTGTGGAAATCCGATGAAAGAAACAATCATAAAGCACTTGTTCCAAGTTCCGGGTGTGCACCGACACATAAATTCAACTTATGCAGATTTTGTCTGTAGAGGTTGACGAGTCAAAGTTAAATTCAAAAATTATTTTCTTAGTAGTAGAAGTATAAGAAGACGGATAGAAGGGCACTCATCGATTTACAAGTGATGTAGAGACGTGTAGAAAATGATTTATTTTATGTGATTTGTTTGCTTGGCCATTAATGACCATTCCAAGAGCGCAAAATTACGGTCATTGATGGCATTTTGGTCATTTTGATGGCATATATGCTTTTCGAATTGTCGGTAGCAGTTGATAATTGTTTTCACTTGTATGTTGAGGGATTGCTTCGAGATTATTGAGTTAGAATGCTTTCGAGACGTTTTGTTAAAGAGGGAATGCAAGTGAACGATGCGCTCGATAGTGACTGTGGTTTGCGTCTATGCCATTCGAAGCTCCTCGTCGACGTCACACCGCGCAACTCACGTCCACTTAGCAATAGCGCTCACCAGCACCCGTCTGCCTCAAATGCGTACAGCCATGCTGGTTACATATCCCAGCGCATTCTCCTTTCTTATTCGACCATTCGTTCTTCTTCCCTCGTTTACCCCATCGTTATCAGTCCTCTCTCCCTGCTTCCGTTCCTTTTGTCTATGTTGTGTGCTCGAACGTTGATTTTTATTTGAGACGATCGTTCATCAATGACTGATTCATGTTCTTTTTTTCGTATTTACACCCGTTCCACTTAAGCTTGCATCATAAGCTTTAAAAAAAACGTTTAAATCAAGGGGTTTAAATTTGTTTAGAACATTTCCTCTATCGTCTGTTGAATGAAATTTGCAAAAGTTATAGACTTATAGGGAATAATAAATGAAAGATAATAGCAGTGACCCGATATAGACCTTTCCAGATCCAATCATCATACCAACTATGCTCATAATTCCTAACAAATAATAAGTTATATGCTATTATAGATTTATATTTCAATTTATTTGACTGTTATTGCAAATCCACTATGAGAGGTACATTTTTGCACTTTTGTATATTTGCATTCAAAACACACATTATGGCGATGTTATTTCTTTCTATCCATGTGGTAATTTCATGTTGCAAGTTATTGATTTGATAAGAATGATCAACACCGTAGAATGATCTCCAATATCGTTTTTCACGTTGAATCGTCAATGTTGAAAAGTGCTATAGACATTTTAAAGTGGAAAAACTTTGCGTCGATCGTCTTTTTTCTATTTGACGCCGATCGGGTCAACAGAAAAATTCAACGTTGAGAAGGATTGCGTAAGCAGAAACTTTTATAGAAGGGGAGATCTTTTTAGATGCCGTGTGCGAGCGGTTGGATTAATTAAAACATCAAAGCATTATTTCGCATATTTCTTATTGGTGACTTATATGACTGACTCGTCAGATGGGTGGCATGCATATAAGTGCATATCGTGACAGCCGCTATGACACTCTTCTACATTTGTTTTATGATTCTGTTGGGATAAATGCAACCCGGCTGGTTGCAAAAATGCTTGCAAATCTTGAAGATATTAAAATTCATATAATTTCTTTGTAGAATATTGGATTACCTCGAGGAGTATTTTTGGATTACCTTCATGATGTGTTTTGTTTTATTTTTATTCCACATCATTTAGCTCTATTAAACTTCGTTAAGATAAAATGGATGCAAATTCGCCTAGAAAGATTTTCAACTAGGTGAGTTATGATTTTCAGAAAAAAAAACTCTCAATAAGATTGGCATTTGTGATTGAGGCGATAGTTGAATTGAGAGGTTTCACAGAGTTTACAGTGCAACGATGATTTTAGCATCTTCTGAAAGGATTTGAGAGCTGCTTACAAATGCTAGTGAAGCTATTTTTTTAAATTTTTTAATTATTGTTGAGTGGGTTTTTTTATCTCTGAATATCCTCTCTCCATGAGGAATTTTTCTATTTTCCACTATTTTTAATTCTGCCATTAAACAGCTGATATTATTATTTAGAAAGGTGACATTCAAATTTTATTGTTTTCCATATTCAATCTTCAAAGTAATATTGTTGTTGCATTTGTGCAGAATCCTTAACGTTCTTTTCTTATTATTATTTTATGCTTCTTAATAAACACGAATCTTTCCCAAAAAGAATTGAATTTTCTTTGAGAATGAGTGATCGAAGAGAGCGATCAAGTTTATCAGCACTGGAAAAATGTTTGAGCGAAAATGTACAGATCTAACTTCAAGTCTTTAAAATGGATATATTAAAAATAAAATTTTTATATAATGCATGAAATTCATTCAGAAAATTAAAATATTTGCTTACAAAGTAGATTATGCCACAGGTTGTATTCATAAACGCACTAATCGAATTGCTAAATATTGATATTGAATGGTTGAAGCATTGAAATTTAAATTGCAATTGAAAATTTTATAATTGATATCGATGGTTTTTTATCGATAGAATCCATCATAGAGTGCATGATGCTATACAATCATTTTATTGCATTAATGCTTCAATGAAAACGTTGAATATTGTTGAGTTTATTGAGTCGCTTAATCAACATAATATAATCACCAAAACCCATTCATTTATGAATTATGTGTACTTCTCTTTCCTCTTTTTTTTTCCGCTGCAATACAACAACTCTTTTCTATGCCTTCCTATAATCCTTTTTTTTGTGGGTATTTTTCGAGACATATCATTGGACAATTTACATCTGCAATGAATTCATTCCACTCGTTTTGTTAAAGCTATTCATGCAACTACTGGATATGCCATATTTCTTTGCAAGCATTCAAGTCTTATTTTTATCTCATTCTATAAAATAAGTATTTTACATGTGAGTCGTTTATGCTTTCCAGATTTTAAAAATGCGATCTCCTCTTATAAATACTTCATTTCATGGAGAGTTACCTAGGGAATTTTTTTTTTTCGAGGGATGTTCATAGATGATGTTCCCTTCAACAAATACGATATTTTTGGGGATTTCTGGAATTGGGAATTTTATTTTTCAGACACAACTACTATATTTCTCGTCAAACCAATAAATTGTCTTCAGAGAGGGGAGCAATTTTTTATTCGACCTAGAGAAAATTTTCTTTCAATTTCGAAGAAGTGAGTAGATTATTCGTTTCGAATTTCATGCAAGTGCCTGAATGTGTATCTGCTATTGCTCAATGATGGGTGGATTTTTGTAATGGGACAATCTGTTAGAAAAGACGTCTTTGGCTTCCCTCTTTGCTTTATGCGGGGAATCGTTCACGTGAGTTTTGTTGATGATTGTTGTGTTGGATAGCATTTGCAAATAGTTGCTATTGAAGGCATAAAAGATGTCTGAGTGAGGAATGCAGAGTTGAACATTCAAGTTGATCATCACCAGACGGAAACGTCATGGCGCCGGCTCTCCGTTCTCACATTTGTTTCTGCTTATGCACACACGCACACACACACACACATTGATTTTGCACATTTGCAGAAGCACATTGCGAAGATCGATAATTGAATGGAGAAAGGAACGGCTTTAACGATGATATTGCAACATTGTCTGCTTGCTTTCCAAGATAACTGCATGGGGGATGGGATGGATGAGGGCATTTCCCATCCCTGTGGGAAGGACATTTTCCATCCCTGTGAAGAGGGCATTTCCCATGCGATGAGGTTTATCTTATCGAAAATTTATGATGATCGAGTGTTGAGTGTGAGAATGCGATTTGAGAAGTGAAACGAGAATAAAGTTGTTGGTTGGCACCTTTGATGGGGTCTTATCAAAAACTATGTACTTAGAAGGAACTCGAGCCGAATTTCACTGAGGGGGGGGGGGAACATCGGTTAGTGATTCTTTTGTTGAGATGAAATATTTGAATGACAAAGAAAATGCAAAAAAAAATTTCTCGCATGGAATTTGCATAGAGGAGAATATTTATTGCCCTTAAAGGAATCATTGTCACTATGTAAAAGTTGATTGCGCCTTTTATTACGCGACTAAATGGTATGAGTTAATCTTCGCCGTGATGTTGGATTATATGCAAACAAAAACTAATCATTCCCTTGGGTAACGACGAACCTGTGCGCAGAGACCGTGTGCGTTTTCATGACCGTCACAATAATCGATGATTCTTTAGTAACCTTGGGTACCGAGGGTCCGTGCGCATAGACCGTCCGCGCTTTCATAATCGTCACAATAATCGATGATTCTTTAGTAACTGAAGATGAATTATTTGCATGTAAAAGTACTTTACATATACATACACAATTAGCAGTTAATCTCTTCTCTTTCTGAATGTTTGTTAATCTTCGCGTTTTCTTATGTACAGCACTAAATTCTTCGTTTGCAAAGTGCATTATAGCCGAACTATACTTATGCTGACTATATTATATATGCACACAGACTCAAATATATATATTTCTATGTGTGTGTGTGTCTGTGCGTCTGTGTGTCCGTTAAGTTCAAATTGAGAAACATTGAAAGCAAAGAGATTCGATCACTGAATATGCACCATAGTTTCACTTGTGCAACAATTTTGACTCATGAAATTTAAAAGAAACTGTAATAGTTAAAGTAATTGAAGAAGTTATATGCATTCTGCAGCGGCGCTGTTTTTTTTTTCTTTATTAGATCGCTTAGGTCATAGAAATTGTTTGTTTTTTGTGGACTATTTGGGCGAGTGTGTTCGAGCAGAATATGCACACAGCATTGAGCATGTTTTATTATTTGTTGGAAATATTTCTTTGTCGAAGCTGTTATGCTAAATGAAAACCTTTTAGCCCGAATATTTTCCCTTCATAAGGGAAAGCGGAGTTGAGCCTTACGGTAGTGGGAAGATGTGGAAGGCAAAGAGGAGAAAGTGCTTCAATTAAAGAGTCGAAAGGGAATTTCCTCTGCCGAAACATTTCCAGTTGAAGAGCCCACATTGGGTTTCCTCTCTCTCACATCGTCTGCACCCTTTTTCGGGTTATATTTTTTCCACATCATTCATCAAAATTGTGTGTTTATGTTTGCTGATGCATTTCAACGAGGGATTTCATCGTGAGATTCACTCTAAAAATTGTTTTCAAACGATAAAAAGGTTCATGCCATTGTGAACAATCCTCTTCTGAGCTGATTAATGTGTGTGTGTTGCTTGGTTGAGTGATTGATTAATTGAACGTACGGTTAATGCATCCAACTCCTACACATCTCTTCACATATTTCCTACCCCTCAGGTTTGGAATGTTTTTCGTTTGTCATTATGCGATCCTACTGTGCGTCAATAGTCATATCCTTAAATACCTTGTCTAAATGAGTGGGTGTTTGGCGCCCTTATCAGCACAAAGGCGAGAACGATGGTGCCTTCGACGCATCCTCACGTCCCTAATTAGGGATTCCGTGGAATCGGCTCGATGGGTTGCCGCCTTTGTGGGCAAGCGAACGTTTTCATCTGCACGAAGATGCCCCAATATGGATGCCCCAAGTGGCCAGGAACACACCCTGATCTGAGCTCCTTTCCTCACTCGTGGCTGCTGCTATTTCATTGCGTATGCAAATATTTCATTTGGTGATGGATTAACCTTTGTATATTCGTTAAGGCCATATGGTCGTCATTATGAGGAAGCAAAAGAGATATTTGGTCATTTTCCATAATGCTTTGATATTTCATTAGTTGGAAAACCTCATTGCTCTGTTTCCGTTGCATTGCGGGCTCCGGAGTGGAGACATTTAGTCCATGAATGAAAGACTACGTTCGGCAGCATTAACAATTGTTGATGCAGTGATGCAGTTAAGTGTTTGTGAACGTTTTTATGTGTACACATCAAACGGCCCGACGATGCGATGAGTGCGTCTTTGCACGACGTCAGGTGCCCCTAGTAAGATGGATTACACGACGATGCATGTAGAGTACGAGTCATGCATCTCTATTCACCAGTCGACATTTCACTGTTATGCGCTACTATCGTTCAATGAATAGTGTTTACTTGTTACTTCGTTCATTCAGATTTCAGTTCGTTCGTGGAGGATAGGCATTTGAGTGTGCAGAAGCAAGTTTTATTCGTTACTTAGATCACTTAATTTGGCTCTTTTATTGATTGGTTGTGAAAACATTTAGAGGTCATTGGCAATATTATTTGTAATTTATGATAGTGTTTGATGACTCAACGATGAATCAGTGACGATTTAGTGCACTGAGTTAACTAATGGGATGGGGAACGGAAACAGGGGGATGCGTTCCCTCTTAAACTTTGTTAGTGCCGATCGCAATTCTCAAAAATTATTGCATATGCGTTAATGCTGAATCAGGGCTCTGTTGTGATCAGAGTCTGCACCCTTTTTCGGGTTATATTTTTTCCACATCATTCATCAAGATTGTGTGTTTATGTTTGCTGATGCATTTCAACGAGGGATTTCATCGTGAGATTCACTCTAAAAATTGTTTTCAAACGATAAAAAGGTTCATGCCATTGTGAACAATCCTCTTCTGAGCTGATTAATGTGTGTGTGTTGCTTGGTTGAGTGATTGATTAATTGAACGTACGGTTAATGCATTCAACTCCTACACATCTCTTCTCATATTTCCTACCCCTCAAGTTTGGAATGTTTTTCGTTTGTCATTATGCGATCCTACTGTGCGTCAATAGTTATATCCTTAAATACCTCGTCTAAATGAGTGGGTGTTTGGTGTCGTTATCAGCACAAAGGCGAGAACGACGGTGCCTTCGACGCATCCTCACGTCCCTAATTAGGGATTCCGTGGAATCGGCTCGATGGGTTGCCGCCTTTGTGGGCAAGCGAACGTTTTCATCTGCACGAAGATGCCCCAATATGGATGCCCCAAGTGGCCAGGAACACACCCTGATCTGAGCTCCTTTCCTCACTCGTGGCTGCTGCTATTTCATTGCGTATGCAAATATTTCATTTGGTGATGGATTAACCTTTGTATATTCGTTAAGGCCATATGGTCGTCATTATGAGGAGGAAACAGGGGGATGCGTTCCCTCTTAAACTTTGTTAGTGCCGATCGCAATTCTCAAAAATTATTGCATATGCGTTAATGCTGAATCAGGGCTCTGTTGTGATCAGGATCGGATTTAGGCCGTATTTAGATGGAAATGGATGAAATCCAGTCTCATCTTTGATGAAGTCAGTCGCTTATTCAGGACCGACCTCCTTCATTTTCTTATAATCGTAAGCTTAATTAGAATTTGGAAGTCTATGTTGCGATGATAAGCAAATTTATCTGATCCAGATTCAACGATCATCATCAGACCTTTCACTTCCACCGCCTTCCGTTCTTTCAATAACTTCATTGGTGTGGCCAATTTCTGAGACGTCGCTAGACCGTTGGTCAAATATATATCGAGCATGCGGAAGCTTTTGTTTTTGTTGTAAATTTCGACTGCTATCCTTTTATCTAATTTATCTATATTCTTTATTCATAATTTATATTCATTTTATCAAGTACATTCGTAGTGCAACGGTGTTTCTTTTATTGGCTCAGTAATGTTATAGCCGTGTTTACTTTCATAAATTGTTTCCTTTTATTGCTACGCTTGTAGTATTCACATTCCGGTCATCGAATATTTTTTAGTCACTCCTGAGCAGTTTTCGAGACCTCTCGAAGTAGCTGTTGGACGATTCTCAAAGGCCACATATTTTAAACCATGAGTAAAACTGACCATGGTACTCTATGCTGTTCACATATAACTTCCAGTGCAGGAGATATTCTATGGCGCAACGTTCTATTTAAGTTAATTCCTTCGTAATTCTAGTAGGAAACTATTGTGGTGGAATGTTTCATCCGCTTTCCCTTCACCAATGGATTTCAGCCGTGTTCGAGTTGGGTGTTAAATGCTTTGAATGCATCGCAAAATCATCACATTGATTTATATTCTTGTAGATGGTATCACTTCTTCATTCCCACTGAAAAAAACTCAGTCCGAGCATTCACACAGCGACTTTTTCTATGCACCGTCGATTTTGCATAAACGAATGAGGTTTTCAGCGAAACTCGAGGATGAACAAGTTTAGAAGTTTTTTTTTAAATCTCGAAAATCGGATTCCTTAACGAAATGTCGGATTCCTCAATGCTTGGGAAATTCTATATTTGGAGATTAAAAAAAATTGTTGGATTATGAGAAAGACCACCGTCTCCGAATTTTGCACTTTTCTGAAAATCAGAGGAACCCGAGATTCTAGGCGATTCTAGGCTTCAGAATGAGAATTTGGCGTCCAAACGATTTTCGGTGGCCTTCATATTGGGGAGATGTTTCCGAAGCCAATAGGAAACCCTATTATATTATTGACGTATTTTTACGCGTTTTGTGGTTATTTCATCGACAATAATATCGTTGGCTGTAAATTGGAGTAATTAATGTGATGTATAAGTTATTAGAATTTTTGAGATTTTAATAAATTATCTGAATCTTTGGTAAATTTGTCACGGTGAGAAGTAAAATTACAATATTTTAACGAAGTATTAATTTTTATTTTTATTTTTTATTTGTTTTTATTTTATTTTTTTTTTTGCAAACGGAAATAAAGGTTCTGCGAGCAAGCGTCTGAGGCCGTCGCAGAAGAAATCTAGAGAATCGATAAGCATCAAAGCACCAAGTTTACAAGAGTCATATGTATAGAAACGATAGAAACTTGGAGGCATTATGCTTCTTCATACAGTTACCCTCATAACAAACAATAAGCATGCATCTGAACTGCAACTTTTGAGTTGGGGCCACTTTGAAGCTTGTTCTTGAATATTAGCACCCCTCGGAAGCTGGTTCTGAAACATTTTCGCATTACGTCCCTCTCACTCCTCATCCTTCGCAATCAGCGGCTCTCATCTTTCGAGCCCCTTCGGTGTCCATAGTGGAAATAACGAGTGATACCGTATTTGAAAAGTTTATGTGGCAATAATGAGGAATTAAGGTATGCGCATTGTCCATCTTGATGACAGTTCAACGTAACATCGATATGTGGGAAAACAACTGTGAGGTTTTGCTTGAAGGTGTTTCCTGTTTGTCAATGAGCTCGCTGTGTTAGTGAAGTTGGCGCTGCTCACATACTGTCTATTTGTGTGTCCACCTCTGAGTATTACTCTTCCCATCGTGTTTCCCATCTCATCGGAAGCTCATCGAAATTTCAAAATCATCTCTTCCATCTATCTACCTTCTCTATTTCCTCTACCTATTAGAGGCGCCATCGTGTGCCAGGGGTTGGCGGCTTCGCGCAAGTAGATTACGACAGCCTATTCCATAACATTGACGGCAGCTTATTATATGTCGATGTTTTTCGATCGTCATTCGTTAACCGTGAGCGATCGGTTGTGTTATTCGGAATGCTTCTCAAAACTATGAGTTTTTGTTGGTGGTTGTCAATAATTTGCTTGAGTTATTGGTGTATGTGGCAGCTGGCAGTAGTGCTTTTAAAAATATGTACTCTATTGGAAAGCTTTGAAAATAGTATTGTCACCTATATGGAAAGCGGAAGTGGTTTTTTTGGTTTTTTTACACTGTAAAGCATAATTTAGTTTTAAGCTTCAGAATGAAGCACTAGTGCTATGTGCGGAGCTGTGATCGGTAAAGGAAAACACTGACTCTTTTCAAGTTTTAGAAAATCGAAAATGGGCATCGCTTGGATTTTCGAACGGAAAATTCTCTCTAACTGCTATATATATGGATGGAATATTGTTAAATGTTTAGATGAAATACTTCAACGATTTCTTTATAGGTTTTAACAAATTTATTCAAGTCGATCTCTCTACTTCATACTTCAAAAACGCTGCATTTTCACTAAAAAAAAACTTGGCATATCTTAAATATGCAAATTAAGCACTCATAAATTCGATTGTTGAATATTTTACTCGTGAGTAGAGAATAATTGGAGTGTTTAAACCGTTCAAATTTTGAATATTGCATATCGAAATTGGATTCGTGCCAAATGCGCATCAAAGTTCCCTCTCGCAAAAAGGTTTGATGTTATGGGGCGTGTTATACGGTACCATTATGCGTCAATTTCGAATATAAATAAAGGACCTAGAAATAAGTGATTTATATGTCCCTAAGGCATATTTCATCACTCCCGTTCGTTATGACGTCATGCAATGCAATGGTACAGTCGATTAAAGAAATGCACAAGAATGTGAATGTCTCCATAGAAGCGTTGCTTCATTCGTCGACATCGATGGTGATGTGTTTTGTATATAAACCCGTAATGCTAGGCTCGACCTGTTGTTATTGGTTTATCTGGGAAAGCATTAGACTGGATGTGCGGGGATCGCTGGTTCAATTCCTCGTTGATGAAATGGTTTTTTTTTCAGTCGTTGCACACAAGCAAATAATTGAATTTCGAGCAAGTATAAGTGGGTTGTCAATCACTCAACGATGTCTTAAAGAGTTTTATCGGCGGAAATACATCTTTCTGTGGAATTATTTACTGATTGTGAGGCACTTTTGCAACGAATGTTGTTTTTATTTGCATTTTTATTCGTTTGTCTTTTTTTTGCCTACGGGACAGACGTGTGCTGCAAATGGAGCATAGCGCTGTCTATTCACGCCGCAACATTGCTCGCGCGTGCGTGCGGTTGTGCACACGCGCGCGAGAAGGCGTTGCGTTACGACGATGTAGGCGGGCTGCGGCCATTACTCGGTGATGCATCGACCAACAATCGAGCTCGAGTCGACTGCTTTTCACGGCAAGGAATCGTCGAGCCGTTTCGATCTCGGTTCTGTACTATTTTCGACCTAGATGAATATTTCTTTTCTTTTTCTTCAACATTTTAGATCCCTTTACAATCTCCACTAGAAGTTGCTTTCCTGGATATAACCGTTCGTCAGCAACATACTTCTATTCTTGAGCTATTTATTTAGTTTTGTATCTTTGTCGATTATTTAAAATAGCTGATGTTGATCGAAGTGGAGAAGATCAGTTTACCCAGCCGGGAAATCTTCGAGTGTTTCCCTTTCTACAACAATGACACAGACAAGATTGTGTTAGAATGTTTTTGCTCATAGGAGCATAATTGTATAATCTCATCCGCAAAAGAAAAATTTCCAATCTTACTCGCTGGGCACTTTGTCGAAGATGCCTCTCGATTTTCTGTAACCGTAACGTCACCGAAAATCTTCTCTCGCCTTTTAATCTTTTGTAATCATTGTTTCTAAACTAAAGATCGTTTCCTTTGCCGTATTCAATTTATTGATTTCTACATACGAGTCCAGTTCGGTACTTTTAAACTTTTCTTGCTGGAAATGTGATCATAGCGACATAGTTTCCAATGATTCATTTCATTTGGTTTCCTTTTCCCATCTCTTTCCTCATCGTGTAATCGAAATTTTCGAATAGCACATCGATTATTGAAGAAATGAAACGATTGCTGTGAAGATGGTATATGAAATTTGAATGGGATTGAGTAAACTCTTTACCGATTTGATGGCATATCCTATCTTTATCCGTGTAGATCTATTTTTATATTTTTAATTTGCCCTACGCGATATATCCATATAACGCATTCTGTCGATTGACGTATCGTGCGATGCGGTCGTTGTATGATGTAATTTGATCTTATGTTCGCATGAGCAACGTTGCCTTCTCGGCTTTATTTGGTCTCATTGTTGTTGTGTCTTCTGTGGGGAATGGTTGTGCTTCGATTTAGTTCTATCTCATTGCTTCTTTCTCTATGATTTCTTCAGTGTATTTGAGGGAATATCTTGCGAACTGTTGCATAGCGATAGGCAATGTTACTGGATTTGCACCTATAATTTTTCTCGTCACGTATTAAGTTAACCGAGTTTATTGTAGTTTAAATTAATAAATTAAAAGTTTAATTGAGATAACGAATAATTTGCTCGATGCTAAATAATATGAATGACATAAAACAATTAGAAATATACTAAATCATTATTGCATCTAGAATTTTCCACATCTCATAAGTAATTTATCAACTAAGAAGGAGTACAACTCTAACTTCGATGAGCAGAGATAAATATATATATATATATATATATATATATATTTTGAAGGTAGAGAGGGAAACTGCTATGTCCCAGCCACCCCTTCCTTTGTCTTTCCTCGTTTCCACTCAATTTTCTCTCATTTCTCTAACGTTGATGCCTTTTTTTATTCTCAGATGAATGCAGGCCTAACGTCCGGATGACTGCACTTAGAAAATTGTTTTTCTTTGTTGCTATCTTCGTTGTTTGTGTTTTTATTGGTATCTAAAAAAACCACTGAGCCAAATTCTTACAAGAATATCTGCAAAAGAAAATAAAAAACGAGTGTGCCATATATCGGACGCATTGTTTGTCCGTTAGGTTTTTTTTTTTCGTTTTATCTCAGTGCGTTCGTATTACCGCCGCTTGTCTATCTATGATTACATTCATCTCTGTATTTTTCTGTCGGATACTTTTTAAACGAGGGTCGTAACATGGAGGTTTAAGCATCCTGAACTCGGATCCCATGTAGCCAGCCATCTGTATATAGTACCAGGTCAAATCTGATCCCGATTCTATTCTGCGTTGAAATCGGGACCATATTTAAATGACATTCATTTTTCTTCGTGTATTTCATATCTGTTAAACGTATTTTGCAAGCTATTCACTGAGATATACAGAATTATATGCTTCTTTGTTGTTGAGCACAATTGTTATTATTATTATTATTTGAAGTGCATGTTGTTCTTTAGTTGAGAGTGAAATGCAAATCTTACTCTTACTCCTTATCCTGTCATAACATTTTTGGCATGCATCTTTCAGATAACATAGTTGATCATCAATTGATTCAGATAAGGGGGTAGTAAACTGCAGTGTTGGTTTTTTACGCATTTAAAACAGAAAAAAAACGTATCGCCGATGGCGTTTCTGAGTTCTGCCTATAGTCAAATGGTGTCTGCATTTTTACGGGAATATCTGAAGTTTTTCTGATAGTTTGATGATGATGAATATCCGTTGTTTAATATGGGATGGCATCATAACTGTCTCATTCTATCAGCTTGGGTAGTTAAATATTGCAATAGTTAAATATGCTGTTTGATTTGATGGAAAGGATGCTTGATGGAAGGATATTACTCAAATTGCTTGTAAGATAAAATCACAGATATTATCACATAATGCACTCTAATTTAGGCATACTTGAGTTGATTTATTAGGAGTATGGTCTACTAGAGAAAATTGTTGTGCATTGCATCGACGATCTGCGCTTTTTTGCAATTCTCACCCTCCTCTAAGAATTGTTGTTCTCATTTACGATGCCATTTGTTGGAGAGGAGAGAAATTTGCAACTGTATTGCGGAATGAACACGTTGAAATGGCGCTCCTTGAGTGCATACTAAATCAATAATGTAGAACACTTTGTAGAACAAAGTAGTCGTAGGTATATCATTAAAACATTATCATGGTCAAGCTTCACCATTGATACAAATTGTACTTTTGGAAGTGTTCTTCTGCTGCAGAAATGCAATCTGTTAATGGAAATTATTGAGCATTTAATACGTGAATTGTGGTCTAAATCATTAGACGCTTTTTTTCGAGATTATCACTCGTTTCTTTTTTTTTCGAGAAATTGCTTTTCAGTATAAACTTCTCAAGCTTCTGTTCACTTGATATATGCATCTAGTAGCTGCTGAAGTAGTCATCTATGTCTAATAATTAAAACGTTATTGCCACATGGTTATCGCTCGTTGTCTGTCTCCAGTGTATTTCCTATCCCGAATTTCGAGGATACAACCCTGATATATGACCTTCAATCAATAATCGACGGCATGAAATTTGACTCTGCTAAATTTTTATTTGCATATTAGTTAGTTTTGGATGTTTAATAAGATGCTTTAAGGCGGGTCGCTGATTGCTGTTTCCGGTTCATTTCAGTATCGACTCCATTGGTTAATACAATGGAGTTCCATCAATGGAAGATCACGCTAGAGGAGATATGCCTATTTTACATTTTTCTACATACCGCCGTTAAGGCTGTTGAAACTGTAATTGCGTCGTTTGTGCCTATCGAAACGGGGATCAAACACCGTTGTATCGGATGTTGCATCTTTTTCAATCCCTAAAATAGGCAGTCGGTTTTTCCTTCTCATGCTAATATATAGCATTTCGACTTCTCATTGTTTGAGCAATTCGAAACTCTTCTAGTTTTCCCCGTTTAATTCTTATCAATAAGGTTTTTTTTTTCGCACGCGTCGTTTGCGTTCGACATTCTTGGTTTAGCCAGTTTTTCTCCTCACAGTCATCGATATTTTTCAAGAATTTTTAGGCTTTTGTAGATCTTTTTTTATTCCGCCTGATGCTTCAAGTTTTCGAAATCTTTCAACATTGTCTTCATTTCCCTTTCAATTTTTTTTTTCACATGGCATTATCATCGATCATCTCATCACTAAGTAAGTAGTTGATATTTTCATGCATCAAGCCTATGCTTTACTTGATTCATTCCGGAATTTAAAGAAAAAATGTTAGGGATTCATATTTTATCTCAGCCAAACTGAGCTCACATCGAGTGTGCGTTTTCTAGACCAATAACGAATAGATGCTCGTAGAAGAGGGTTTCTCAGACGCATGTCGTTTGTTGTTAGTCTTCTAGACTACTTTAGTGGGAGTGCTATATGGCTAAAAAGTTGAGACGACTAGTTAAGAGCAGAATGCATCGATTCGATTTCTGCAGTCTTCTATGTTTCTTTTCGAAATGGCGCCGTCTGCTTTCTAAAGGGCGCTGTCTGCGTCATAATATAAAACTGCCATGAATGCCATATCGATTTGACGCACTAGTGCTTCCATTTGATGCAATTGAACAATGTTTCAGATTTCAGTTAGCACTTAATTCAAACTTAATCTACTTCTTCAATTTTTCATTAAACTCTAACAATACGCTGCTTATCAGATTTGCTTTTGTGATACTAAATGAAGTTGCAGTTGATATTTCTATTTGCAGAAATTTTTTGATGCGAAGTTTTTATTGTTAATTGAAATAAAATAAAGAATGATTTTTAGGTAATTTGCATATTTAAAGAATTCGGTCGCGGTTTTCATTTGCAAATTGCACACCAGCATATTTTTGAAACTTTGTTCACATTCCTTATTGAGGGGTGGGCTTTCTTTGGAGTGCCGATACTTATGTATTGTTTGAGGGGAGGTGATCGGATTCGGCAGGAGGCCTCACGTCTACAAGGTTCCCTTCTTTTTTTTTTCAAAATTGATCACATTCTTAGCATTGAATGGATGTCAGAAGGTGGTGCATGACGATGGTTTTATAGCAGTCATTTTCTAAAAGTCATTTCTCGCATAGCCAAGGAGTGGTGGGCTAAGTGAGTTGGCGAGGATGTAAATCTAAGAGGATGAACTCGATCGGAGTTCAACATAACGTTGAGTTTTTCTGGCAGATGAAAGTTCAAGTGAGTCAAAATAATCGTTATTAGTGCTCCATTGAGAATGAAACACTTCTTTGTGTCCTTTTCTTTTTTTCTTTTTTTTTTTGCTGAGAATCAATTAAGTAATTATGAACCCAATTTCACTCTCTACAGAAATAATTCAATTCAAAATTGGTGTGCAGTGATTTTGCAACGAGTTGAAGGTACGGTAAGCTCTCGATCATTCCTAGTGGTCAAGCTGTATTCATCTAAGATTGGATAATACTAGGTCAAAACCCCGTTGACTCTGTATCAATTGAGAATGATTAACACATAATCGCATCGATCTGCCACATATGTGCGCACTTTTTTATCTTATTTATTCTACATTAAACATGTTGGTCGTTAGCTTATTTGCAGTGACTGTTAGGAATGTGATGCATCGATCTCAATTTCCACATAAATAAATGTAATGTATATGTTATCTTCTTAAAATTAAATCCCAATCTACATTCATTGATGAATTTTTCTTTCTATTCATCTCATTCTCCCTAATTTTCTTTTTATTATATATATATATATAGGGGGGGGGGGATGGAATCACTATAACATTTGAAGTAAATAATCTTTTCGAAAATAATTCATGATGCGAACATATTATAACATAAAAAAATGTTACTATTTTTCATCATCTTCATTATATAAGATACCCTAAATGATACAAAGAATTCTGTTGTCTATTTTTTGTTTTAATAACGATGATCCGGTACGTTATGTTATATGAACTCGTATCCAATATTCTTGCAATCGTTGTTTTTGTTGCATATCCGGCCATTAATTTATTTTTTATTGATTGTTTTTGCATCATTTATTGTCTTCGATCGTTGGTTCGTTGATGCGTTGTTTGATCAGTTGGATTAGTGAAAGTGTTACACATATGTTTTTCGATTTTCTATCCTCAAGTGTCATCGTTTCGATAGAATGCTATAGAAAAACGAAGCCTTTTCACATATAATGTGGGAGAGCATATAATATTGTTAGCATTGAGATTTATAATCGATCACTGTGTTTATGGTCGATACTCATAGCTTACTTAGTCTATAGGTGCAGAGAGCATAGTGCATTACTTAAACGATACCCTTCGCACTTTTTATTAAGAACCAGCATGACCCTTTGCTGTTTTCAGTGATCGCGCCCATTTAATTAGCACTCATTTTATTATCGTTCGTTTATTCAAAAAAAAAAAAAAAAAAAACGCTGACATTTCTACTCGATGTAATTTTCTTTGCTCTCTTCCTTCCTCTACATAATAGTTCTTCGCTTCTTCGTTGTTTATTTTATCGCAGACTTAGGGCATTCAATAGATCTTAGTCTTCCACGAAACTTCATTAGCGGCCTCTATTCAGAGCCTAGGGGATATACTTTCATTTTATGTTGTATTTCCATTAACCTCGAGCTAAGATATGCTCACTGCATTGATAAATCAAAAGAAGTAAGTCTCTGTGAAAAGATTGATATTCGAATATACTCTCATATGGTAAAGCTTTAGTAATATTGAATGTCATCTTGCAAAACAATGTGATTTGAATGTTTTGTGGTAGTGTAGCACTATTGATTTACGGCACTCACTAGAGTATAATATGGTATGCTGTGGTGTTGATGTTTGATCCACTCCATGATCGTGGTGATTGCTGCATTTACTTTCTGCGGTTACTCTCTACTGTTGAGGAACTTCGTTGATTCGAAAGTACAACTTTGCCGATTTGACATTTATTCATTTATGTTGATGATCATCCCCCATTTAGTGGCATTCCACCAAAGATTGTTGCCATTCTCTCAGATTCTTTTTTTTTCAAATTGTGCTCGCATGAAGGAATCTGTTTTAAAATACAAACATTTATATAATGATTGTCGTTGACTTTATAGCGAACCTTTCCTTATATTTTCATAGCACTAGTACTGAAGGAACAGATGATTCAATTGTGAGCAATGTTCGACTTATTGCTGAGTGATATCATTCCATTCGTGTAATTTTATGTTTCCATTTAATTTCATTCATTTTCCTTAGCGCGACTATGACAGGTTCTGATATTACCTTTTGAGCTAGCTTGCAACTAAAACGTTCCGATGTTAAACTTTTCTATAATAAGGTTTTATCTTGCTGAGAAGGTTATATTGGTTCTACTTTGTGATGGGAACTCGTAGGTAGGTTAGGTGTTATGGTCCTTTGTGCTAGGCCTATCCCTCCTCCCCTCCCTTTTCCCCTTTCCATTCTAGCGTCCGTTTTATGACTCTTACCACCAAAGTCATTCTGTGTTCTAGAATTTTAAGATCAGTGCAATTATTGACAATGAAACAGGCAATGTTTTGTTAACATGATAGTGTTTTAATATAAGAGAGTTGTTTACTAATACTTTGCAATCCCTCGTGATCGTTATAATTAAGAGGCGGAACCGTTTCGAAGACGTACGCTGATCGCTGTTCAGCACATTCCCCTCACATGCAATCCATTTGTGTTAGCATTTGCTTCAAGGCATATGAGGGTGGTAGTGTCGCTTGCCCACACAGTGGACATTTTTCTATTGTTTGTTCATTCACTTTTCTAGGGGACCCTAAAATTGGCATTCAATGCTCGAAATCTTGTTGGCATTCTACGAAGGAAATTTGCAACTTGGAAGTTCTATTTTAACAAGTTGGAGGACGAGTTTGTCTGAAAAGTTTGAAAATGTCTGTCATCGAATGCGAAAGAATAAGATGGCCAACTTAGACGACTCATTAGTTATCGTCTGTTTGTTTTATTATGTCCATTCTCAATCGCCTTCTTCCCATTCTTTTGATCAATACTTCAGAAAAAATGAATGATGGCTATTATTTTATCTATGTCTCTCATTTTTGAAATTTTTACGTTTATGAATAGAATCTAGAATTATTTCTTAGGAGAACCTAACTTCATTGTTGTTCTGTCGATGCGAGGTGATTCCTTTATAAGCGCATTGATCCATGCGAGTCCAGTTCTTATATAATGGCTCCAATTTATTTTCATGTTCACTGAATGAGCCTATTAAATATGGCAATAACAATATATCAAAATTCGTAGAGGCCCAAGTTTAGTCAAATGTTGCCTAAAAATAAGCATCTCCAACTTTCGATTCTTAGCACTAACATTAGTTCTCGAACTTATGTGCGGTTTGATCGCTTTAGCTTTATCCACATTCACAACGCGTATTCATTTAGTATTCGCTTTTAAGGTACGATATGTGTGCATAAATTCATGCTTATCTCAAGCTATTCTCTTCTCTCTTCTATGATCGCCCAATTATTTATTATCGCATAGATTCGAGTTTGAAATTTGTTAGAACGCTGTGCACTGAATGAAATAGTTTCGAAGTAGGGCATATCGCCTTATTTGAAATCACTGCCAATTAACGCTGACATTCACAACCTCAAAGTTTGGAAATCCACGATGCTCATAGGCCACCGACATTACTTCGGTCTTTCCCAGTTCATCTTGAACTCTCGAGTCTTTAAGTTCGAGAAGATTGCTGTAACTAGCCAACGCTTATCAACGAATTACGCTATAAAGATGCAGTGGAAGCCATTTTTTTGACCATTAGGATGCGATGTTCTTGCTGTAAATCCCACTCTTCATCCAAATGCCTGGCTTTCGCATTAGCCATTTGGCTATCGATTGCGAGGCCGCTGAGAATCAGGAATCTTGAATAAAATTGAGGTCTTCTTGGCATTCATGAGCCCCGAAGCTTCGGGTAGCTGCGAATATAGGATGACATGGGCGATATTCTGGGATTCGGGAGATCATTGGCAGAATTAAGCGACGATTCATATTAGGAGGCATGAATCAAAAACACGTGAATATTTGGGCATATCTGAATTTCGATAGCTTTGTTTAACAATGAGAAGTCGTCAAAAGCAAGAGGTGGGAAGGTGAAGAGGCAAGACAGGAAAGGATGGCACTTAAATGCAGTGCTTTTGATTGTGTGTTTGAAAGTTCAGTATACAAATTAGAAGGGGTAATCGAGTAATCGAGTAGCGGTTAATATGCAAATTTTTATCTGCTAAGTGATAAATGATCTGTGATAGATGCCGTTTTAATCAATTATTCAAATAATTAGCGACAAATTCGGCCATACGAACGCTAATTATGCATAAAAACAATTGAGCTAATGAGGTATCGAAATGGACAAAAGTGATTATTATGTAGATTTTTGGGGAATTTCTTCACTTCTCATTGACAAGTTTGTTGTTAGTGCTGCGAGGTCGGTATCAATATTTCTTTGCGCGGGCATTCTCGTGAATGAATATTTATGAACGGTCGATTATGAGGCTTCTCGCTAATAGCTTTACTACTTCTAAACCTCAAAGTTTGGAAATCCACGATGCTCATAGGCTACCGACATTACTTCGGCCCTTCCCAGATCACCCTGTACACAACTCTTGAGTCTTTAAATTCGAAAGATGGTTGTAACTGGTCAGCGTTTGTCAACGAATTACGCTATAAAGATGCAGTGGTGGAAGCCATTTTTTTTTTTTACCACTAGGATGCAGTGTTATCGTTCAGGGAACTCTAGCATAGTTCTTGCTGTAAATCCCACTCTTCATCCCAATGCCTAGCTTTCGCATTAGCCATTCGGCCATCGATTGCGAGGCCGCTGAGAATCAGGAATCACGAAGACTGAGACTTCGGGTAGCTGCGAATATAGGATGGCACGGGGGATATTCTGGGATTCGGGGATCATTGGCAGAATTAAGCGACGATCCATGTTAGGAGGCATGAATCAAAAGCCCGTGAATATTTGGGCATATCTGAATTTCGATAGCTCATGTGCGACTTTGTTTAACAATGAGAAGTCTTCAAAAATAAGAGGTATAAAGACGAAGAGGCAAGACAGGAGGGGATAGTAGTTTGATGCAGTGCTTTTGACTGTGTGTTTGAAAGTTCAGTATAGAAATTAGAAGGGGTGTTCAGTGGGTAATCGAGTAGCGGCTAATGCTGCATTGCGCCTAAGAGGGCAGGCCGACTGATGAGCAGTAACATTTGTTTGTTTGTAAGCTTAGTGAGAGGTATTTGCAAATAAAAGCAACTTTGACAGGCTTCTTGACAAATGTGCAAATTTTTGTCTGTTAAGTAATAAAAGAGCTATGATAGATACCGTTTTAATCAATTATTCAAGTAATTAGCAACAAAGTCGGCCATGTGAATGCTAATTATGCATAAAAACAATTGAGCTAATGAGGTATCGAAATGGACAAAAGTGATTATTATGTAGATTTTCGGGGGATTTCTTCACTTCTCATTGACAAGTTGGTTGTTAGTGCTGCGAGGTCGGTATCAATATTTCTTTGTGCGGGCATTCTCGTGAATGAATATTTATGAATGGTCGATTATGAGGCTTCTCGCTAATAGCTTTACTACTTCTTTTGCCTATTTACTTCTTTTGGGATATTTATATTCATATTGCGATCGTATGAGCAGTTAGTGCTTTATTTTGTAAAGACATTACGAGTATTCTTCGTGACTTCGAAAAATATGATGTCTCTGTACTTTCATCAAAAAAAAAGGTTCCGTAATTTTGAATGAATAAGGTTTTTCTTTTGAAAATATCCAACTCTGATGGGAGCAATGAGTTATTGCACCAAGAAAATCGGTTCATTTTATCGGAGACTTCCATGTTGTTGAAAGAGGTGTATCTGGGGCAAAGTCTCTCCATCGCCACATAGGTTCCAAAGCCCTGGGGGAGGAGCGAGGATACCATTCATGGTATCGCTTCATATGTAATAATTCTGACCATATGCCTTTCTCTCTTGCAGAGATCAACTCTATTCGACGTCGGTAGTGAAGAACATGCGAGAGGTTGATTTTAAAGTGGTTTCCGTTTGTATGACTGCTATACAGTGTTTGTGATATATAGAATGTACAACGCTCGCTATATGCAAATTAATGAAATTTTCATAAAATAATGATTTGCAGAGTGAAGAGTGAATGGGAAGGATGTGTGCGAGGGTCTAAGAAGGGGGCACCGCTCACTTCACCTTAACGACCGAACGTCTGCGAAGTTCGCTGTCGTTTTTTTTCGGCACATTGTTTGTGTAGCGTGGTGTTGTCATCGGCGCGGTTGATTCTCGCCAAAAGTGCCCACCAAAACAACGATGGAAATGAAAGAGGAGGACCACCGCCGTACGAATGGCCCCTCCTCCGGTTACCGCAAACGCCTTATGCGGCAAGTTAACGAGGAAACGCACATACAAGAGCCTGCCCCAAGGTATTTTCATTTATGAAGTTTTTTTTTTTTTTGATTGGTATGTGAGGTGGTGCTTCTGAAGTATATTTCAAGAAGCGGGGAGGGTGGAGGAAGAAGGAGATTGAGGCGGGTTGATTTTATGCTTTCCGTTGACAGGTCATAGTCATGTGAGGAATGGTACAACGCAAAATGCACATTTGGATAATCATTTAGCGCGCGATCAGTGATACTAATAATAGGGTGAAGTTTAAATGATATTAAACGGTATGATATCAACGGCTCATCTTAGTCGTGTGTGGTGCTGGAAATCGTTCTTCATTAATGTTGAATGGATGGGGCGATTTTTACCTGGGAAAAACATCTTTAAACATGTCTTAATTGACGTTCCAACTCTCGAACCATCTGGAACCCCTGGAAGAGTACTTGCGGGTCCAAGATGGAGAAGCGATTTGTTCACAGAATCGGAAAATCTCGATGACTCGTTTTTCCTTTTTCTTCCATTTCCCTCGAAATCTTTTTTCTCCAAACTTTATCAGTGCTGTGAAATTTTAACTTGATTAAAGATGATTGTTTACTTATTATTTCGATTTTGCGAGATCATTTTCTCACGAGATCAGTTGCCGCAATACATTATGGAGGGAGTTGAATCAATAGGTTGATTTGATTGTGGCACAGAAGTTGTGTTAATTATTGTGGGTGCATCGAACAAGCTATATTAGTGTGTGGATATTTCTTTTTATTTTTTACTCAGTTGTATGCTTCTTCGATGTCAGCGTGTGCGCACTTTTGACTTTCCCTGGATTCACTGATGTAGAGAAAGGGGGAAGGGGAGGGATACTCAGCTTGTTCGACCCAGCTCCTCCCTCTCTGTGAGGACTGAGGGTATGCTGGAAAGAAGTTAAAATACCTGTCGAGCGTATTTTTCTGGATCATCTTTGTTCGCTCACCGTCAAAGATACCTCCATTCGTTTGGCTCACCTTGAACTGAAAAGTCTCCACTCCTCCCATATGCAACAACTAAAATGTTTTCTGCTCTCTTCTTTACATTTGCTTTGCGGGCATTTCTTCTATCTCTCTCGTCTTATCTTGTAAGTCGTAGGTAGAAATACCGTTTATGACGATTACTTGGTTGTTCGAAACAAATCTCGCTTGGAATGTTTTGTGCTGAAAGATCGCGTTCGAGATTCGCTTCTCTTTTAGCACCTCAACGAGAGTTTTTTCTTCATTTTGGCACGGATAAACATTGCTTGTAGCACTATCCACCTTCCAGAAGAGGCAGGCATTGCATCAATTAACGAATGAGTCTTAGAGAGTGCAAATGGTATTTGAAGGCACTTATTTTTGGTCAACAGATCGCACTTATACTATTCGTGCCTATCGATTTAAGTTCACCCAAATTGCAATGGGGGAGCACGGAGTGAAAAGGAAAAAGGGGGCGTTCGAGCATACCATATAAAGGTTTATCATTTTTCGAATTTAGTCCTTAAACGCTTGGCAGCTGCTGAATTTTAGATTCGGTGCATTTGTCCTTCCACTTAATTTTCTCAACATTAATATTTCCTTTATGAGAGGTCTGTGTATGCACGTCTATTGAAAATATTTTAATTAACTGGACTTCTTTTTTTTCACTGGGATGATTGCGCAAAGAACTGGCAGTGCATGAAACATCAAAGATCTGTGCACGCACTGAGTGCTGTCATTAGTCACCAGTCGTTCAAATAACTTATTATTTATATATGTTATGTAGTCGTTTGATAGTTTTTGCATTCGTATCGTTTTGTGTTTATTGTTGGCGATTCTTTCTTCTATTAGTGACCTCTTTCGAACAAACATTTTGCTAATAGACGTTGGGAGTATCAATCGAAAAGGAGCAATGGTTCATTTAGAGTCGCTGTAAATTGCAAGGATATTAGATTCGCATGCCCATACATTCTCGGATGACATTTGTGCATGAGTTTCATTTGGAATACAAACTAATGATTTGAACATTATTTGCGTTTCAGATTTTCGAAGTTAAGATAGTCGCCTCCTTTCTCTTTCGAATATTTTCCACTAACCACCTAAATTCGTTAGGATTCAATTTCTGAGGTTTCATTCGAGAAAATAGGAATGCGGTAGGTCGCGGTCACATGCTTAGCGATCGAGATGCTCATTTGTCCTAACGTCTGAATGCAATTGCATGTGAAATGTTGTTTGGTGAAAAAAAAAAGAACTAGACGAATCGTTGTTGCATGACCGCCTTCCATACAGTGTCAACAACAAGCTTAATAACGATTGCCTCATAAGCCAGGTAATGCTCGGTGTTATCAGTTGTAGTAAGAAGAATTTGTGCTCGTCTGCTGATTCAGTCCACATATTAGGAGTGATGGTTTGTCACGACCTTATTGAGACTTCATTTGCGTCGAAATATTTCGAGTGGGTATCATACAACACGATTCATCCCAATCATCGTCAACCTGTCACCGCTATATTAACCTTTTGACCTTCATTCGTTGCTCATTTTTTACCGGCGATTTACAGTAAAACTATGAAAGAGGAAATCGATGTACTAAGCGTACTCAACACTGACAATGAGCGAAATATATGGAGAAGGAAGCAAGCTGTACTAGGAAATTACCTCAATAAAGAGGGTGATTAGGACTGATGATAAGATGCGCACTAGCATCATGTTCTATGTGCTTACGTCTCGTGGACGTTTATGCACCACTACTCAGAGCACAATTGACGATCGCTTTTATGTAGTGTTGTTGCGACTGTTTATTCAAACTGATGATTGTCAGCCTATGAATGTCGAATACTAATTGGTTCATTTATGCATGTATATGCTTATATGCATTCGCTTTCACATATGTACATATTAATGGACAGTAGACATATTGTATGTGGGTATACGTGCATAAATAATTATATACATATATATAATATATATATAATTTATGCATGCATCTCCACATGCATATATCCTCATATGTGCGAAGGTATACAGTTTTGAGTTCACCATGGACAATTTGAAGCAAAAGCGAGCTGTATCACACTAAGAAGAAGCATTTCTGTGGTAAGGGACTGCAAATCGAAATCTTTGCTAAACAAGGGCAAATCAGAAAGCAGAGAGAACTATTGTTGAAACGGACGATTCTTGCATTCATTAATATGCAGTTAATTTTGATATGTCACATTACTGCATATAAATCGATGAAACGAATTGTTGTGCTACCCGAGAGTGTAGAGAGTGTCGTATGACTGTGTATGCTTCAAAGGATTTTCCGATGGATTCACATTGATTCAATGCACGCCTCTTGTGCGCCATGTTTGGTACTATCTATTTTTATAGGAGCACAGTTTGCTCATTGGTACATTATTTTTACAGCCTGTCTACAGTGCATTAGGTGTGCTGTTTGTGTGACAACTAAAGCTTGACACCACCTACTATTGCTCAACATTCTCTACTAACGAAACAAACGCTCTACCTCAAAAGTGGCTCCTCTTGAGTGGGACTGATGCGAATGCGTCGGTGGCCTAATAGAATCTTTCGAAATACAGAGATTCACTTCACTTCAAAAGACGATCACTGCAAGATTGATGCGATTTGGAAGATAGCTCTATCGAATGAGTCATTAATCGTGTCCAACTGCACGTTTAGCACAATTCGTCTCAATCGATTAAGAAACGTTCTATATTATTTGTCGTGATTGCTGCAACGATCTCTGAAGAACCGGCTTCTGTCATTATTGCAAACGTTTCTTTAATTAGGACAAGAAGTTGCTGAATTCCATCGTCATTTATGTTGATGCGAAAATTTAGGTGAGCAATGTTTTATGAAGGAATTGTCTCGTTTTTTGTATACTTCGAATGATTACCTGCATGAACCCATTCCACTATGTTCTGCTTGAGTAGTTTTTATATTTGTTGATGGAAATATTAAGGCTTTATTTGAATATCGGTGATGAATGGTGCGTATCGGACAACAGTGAAAGCCTTCTAAGAATGATAAGCAAGCAGAGTGGAGGGGCGAGAGGGAGAGGAGGTAGAGTAGCGTTGAAATCGACTTTCCTTATCCGGATTTCATTAAATTTTCTGTTGGGTACATTATGCCTTTTTCGTTGATTCCTTTATATTTTGTCACACATTTTTTACTGTGCACTAATTTTTCGTTATATTTTTCCTTTTAATTGCGAATTTCCTCTCAGTTATATTTTTTAAAAGTTTTTCTGATATTATTTAGAAGTATCTGCGGCCGTTTTCTCTTCGATTTGATCACTGTGCACTAATTTTTCTCTCGAGAAGAGTTTATGCAATAATCGATCCATTTAGTATGTTCGTTTTTGGAAATTTTTGAAAAACTCCATTCGCTTTATTATATTGATTTGGTTAATGCATATATAAGGTAATAATTACGTTGGAGCTTATTTATTAACTTCTTTTAGATGTAGGTTCTCTGTTGTTATTTTTTTCTTTCCCAACATGCAGACGGAACTATGCAATGTTGATATGCGAACGATACGATTTCCCCAACACGAATAATCGCTGACGTATCTTTGCGTCGAGTGACATTGCCCACGTTCAGCTGCACTTGTTTTTTTTTTTTTTTTTTGTTCAACGATAGCGCCGAAATGAACTCCACTTCAAGCTCATTGGCTGCTTACATTTGTTTGTCTTTGTTTCGATGTCGGAATAATTTTTAGAGAAGAGAGTGGGTGGAAGAACATCTCTAGTATAAAACATTTTAAAATCCTTTTTGAGATTCCCGTTGTAATAATTTGCCTTTGTTGAATATTAATGGGATTATTCGTCTCGTATGAATTACTTTAGGGTGTTGACTTACAATTCTTCTAGTTCATCTATATTTTGTTGCATCTCTTTCAGCCATTTTAGCTGTTTGCTCACAATTCACTAAATCGTTTTTAATGTTTGTTGCTCAACGATCACCCATTCATTAGTTTTTTCACTGAACAATTCAATCGCAATTGTATTATCCACGAGGGATTTTCTTCATAGTTTTTATACGTTCATAAGTTGCGATGCGAAGTGATTTAATTTTTCCTGATACTGAATTTAGATTGATTTAAGTTTCTCTAAGTTATGCGATCAATGTTCATATAACGCTGTACTTATTGCCTTGGCGCAAAACCCAAGAAGGAAATAATCCAACGTGGATGCTTTGGCTGTACTTAACATTCATTTGCATAAACGCATTAGAAGTTTTCTTCGTTATTGTTGGTTTTTAGTTATGAGAGTTTATGTAGGTTTTACAAGTTACGGTTTATTTATTTTTTATTTTCGGCA
>QEWY01000747.1:1003361-1170336 GCA_006503575.1 Baylisascaris schroederi
CATCCCCGTCTTATGCTAGTTGTTTTTCTGTCTTAGGTTAACGAGCTGTTGATTTTTATTCTCTGCTATGTGTCATCGTTATCTCTTTCGTTTTTCATATAAAAGCTTCGCAACTAAAATACATAAACATTCTTAGTGCGATCTTTTAATGTTAGTCGTGGTTTTGATTGCATCCGAGCGATAAATCCATTACATTTCAACTCATCCTCATATATTAGCCTTAGGGGAATCCCTAATGATGTGCGCCTTTTATTACTTTTATTATTACTTTATTACTATATGCGCCTTTTATTACTTCGGCTAATACTAAATCAAGAAAAGAAAATTGTTGCAATGGACGATAAATAGTTTCGATTTTGAACGTCGATAAAATAATCACTAGAGTAAATACTAGCATAAAAACTTCGACTTAAGCTAGATTCATAAGATAAAGCAACCGTGATAGATGAATTCAAAGAAAGCGGCTGCATTCTTTTCGATTTAGCACCCTGAGAAGGAACAGGCACGCTCGCTTCATTAAGAAAAGACCGCATCACAGAATCTGATGTGAAAAAACCATATTCTTACTTCCGAACCATCCGTTGCATTGTAGTCAAATTTCAGATCATTCCATAGACAAGAACACCGACTACGATCATTTCGTAGGTGAGAACGTCCCGACAGATCATTTCATCTTCTAACTCTCGCAGATAGAAAACTGCAGTAGCCTTCTGGACTAAATTAGCTGTACGCTTGCGGATCCAGGAGGTTTCCCGTGGCGAGTTTATAGATTCCATAGACAAGAACACCGACTACGATCATTTCGTAGGTGAGAACGTCCCGACAGATCATTTCATCTTCTAACTCTCGCAGATAGAAAACTGCAGTAGCCTTCTGGACTAAATTAGCTGTACGCTTGCGGATCCAGGAGGTTTCCCGTGGCGAGTTTATAGGAAAGATAGTATAGAGCTACTTGGCAATTAGCTACCACGAGCCAGTGCTATCCTTTTCATAATCGACAATGGCAACGAACATGCTTCCGGTCACTTTTGACCACTAGACACAGCACTGATGCACTGACCACTGAAATGCTTGGAGGAAGCAGCAAGGAAGGCGAAAGGAAAGATCTTTCATCATGTAGTTCGCATGTCGAGAGATTTTTCTTCCCTTCCCTATATCGCCTTCTCCAAACCCATTCACTGGTCAGTATACACGCGTTAGCGCCAGAGATGGATAGGAGCGGTAACAGAGCACGTTGAAAGTGATCCTACGAGGTGAGTAGTGTTGGCTGAGGTAGGTGGATGAGCGGGACTGTATTGTTTTTATTATGAATTCAGGGTGCAATTATGGGTGTAAAGTTTTGATTCAGGGCATCGTAGGAACATTTCCTATATTTCTGTGTGATGCATTGCGAAGCTACCGTTCGCATGGGTTGAAGACGATTTATGGCCGCGAAATTCTAAACTGCTGTAATAAATATCAGCTGCCGAAGTTTAAATTTCCGGAGAAAATTGCACTCCAAACAAACAACTTTAATTTATTTTCACTTTCTCATATTTTTCATAGATTCGAACAGGTCGGCGTAAATATATTAACTGTATCTTCAGCAATCATTCACTACTGTTCGTTCTTATCGATGATATGATAACGATTAATAGTGCATTAGGGAATGCAATTTTTTTTTATAACGAAGCATCATTGATGTAATATTTGATAGCACGCTGCATTTAGAGAATTTTAATTGCTAGTGTTATTGTTTCTGAAAATTGGGCAACGATTATGATGGGTTTTGGCTACTCAAAAATTGGGCATCATTGGAGATGGCGTTATGAATGTTTGTTTGAAAACAGCTTTAATGTTAGAGAGAACCGCCATCAGAATTGATGTTTTACATTTGCATTCTGTCTTTCCTCTCGCACAATCGTTAACTCAACCATCCACATCCCAAGAAGTCACGAGCATCGTTAATATGCATATTGTAATCTATATTGTGACTATGTTCCCATTTTTTGTAACAGCAGACCCGATGAGGGATATTTATGCAATCGAATATTATATTATTCGTTTGATCCCCATATGGTTCGTTGTTCGATTCAATGATTCTTTAAATACGGTTTTTTGCATTTCAAAACCATTGCACTGTGGGAAATGGTATCGTTCCCTTTGCGGTTATGCGTTTTCATAACTACGTGACAAAGCTTCTGAAGGATTGTAGATCGTATTTCGTTGTTTTTGATGAGCTAATCGTGATAGCATTTCTACTATTCACTTATATTTGAAATTTGCATCTGTGAGGTGTCCGGCGTCGACTGCCAGCTGTGCGTAGATTTGGGTCTCTGTCCCATTTTATTAGCTATTTCAATTCTGAGCCATTTAAGCTAAAGTGAGCAGGATTTAATGGTTACAGGTTTTGCGATATTCAAGTTGGCAACTAACTGCTGAAGCATTTATAAACGCTTTGCAGCACCTTGAACCATATCTGAATTTCATAGTTCTTGTATCACAAATCAACTGAAAAGCGCACCAGTTGAGCTAACACGATACGCGTTTTTTGCACTTTTGCCATTTCGGCAATGCCAAATCTGCAAACCACCAAAACGTAGTGAAACTTTCTGCACTATGCACTTGTGCTTAGCCAATCGGAAATAAATTCCCAAAATTCGATTGCGAAACTTGGTCCTAATGCTCGCATAAGGCTTATCAACTTTTATACATATTAGAATTTTGAAATTTTTTTGTAAGTTGATGAAAAATTTGAAAATTATTGCAAGAATGCTGCGTTAATCTATATATTGCACAAAAATCGAACCATTTGAAGCATACATGCATCAACTTTAATGTTTTATTATTCATTTTTATTATGCAATTGACTATTGTTTATTGCGAAATTGTAAAAGCGTATTGCTTTGCAATTCTTCCAATCAGAAAGCAACCATATGGATATCATTTTATCGATTGTGATAGTCGGTATTAATCACCCCCCAAAAATATGGAGCATTCTATGAAAAGATGCTTAAACAGGCGTTTAGAGACCTCACTGAGTAGCATGAAATACATTGCAGTACTATTTGCAACATCCTGTATAGGGATCACTTTTCTAGATGTGATAATATAACATCTAAGCGGCTTACTAATCGGATATCGTTACTGCCTGGAGCAGTTTATATATGATTGCAAAGTTTATTTTAGTACTGTAGGATTTTTAAAGAAACTCTTGCTTAAATGTTATTGCGTTTAGAAGTTATAGGGGGATTGCATTCTCATATAGGTGACTAATGTTGGCGACAGTACCAAGAAACAGATGTAGAGTTGTTGTAGTGTTTGTTGGGAACGCACTACTGCATAAAGGGATTAGTGAATTTCGAATGCAGCGATGAATTTTTGTTTCTCATCACTCTATACGCTTTTTTTTTACCGTTGAATGTTGGTGACAGCCATACAACAGTCTTTTATTGTTCGATTTTTCGCGGCATCGGACATCACCGTCTATGTGGTATGAATTGTTTTCTAAAATCATGGATTCTGAAGTTTTGTTGATTGAGATTCTGAAGGGTTTTTCCTCTCTTCGATCGATCATTTCTGATCAGGTTTTGGCGATAAGTGGTGGAATTCGTTCTGTATTTTCAAATTATTGGTGTTAGTTCACTTAGAAACTATCAACACATCATAAGCTTTACTATCCATTTTCGTTGTTCGCGACTAGTGGCAATGCCATTTAAAATTGCTCTATGTGAAGCGTTATAGCGCGGTTCATATTGTCATCAATTTTTGTTATGTTCATAATATTAGATAACAGCCATCAGCACTTAGTGATTGTTTGTGAAAGTCTGACTCAGTGCGATAGTTTCGTTTGTCAGCAATCATAGACGCATTGCGTTAAGTTTAGACAGATTACAGTGGTCGAATCTTTTCATCGCTTTATTTACACTTTTTTTCTGTCTTTTGCGTTATATGAATTTCTTTTTTTCTTGATATATTTTTTCACTCCTCAGACAGTATGATTTACAATAATATAGTGTGTTTGCTTTTTAAAGTTGACATATAAAGTACTTTAATTGTTGACTCTTCATTTGAGGATTGACGTAAATTGAAAGAGAGGGGAGGAACCTGAAAAGATGCACAAATAAAGCAATAGCTAAGGAAATCGATACAAATTCATGAAGGCCATCTACTTAGTGTAACGTTTGGTATGATTTTATCCATGCATGCAATTAGCAAGATACCGATGCTATTAAGTGGGTCGACTTACTTGTTCCTGAACGTTCAATATTTCAAGAATTTATTCAAGTAGTAGTATGTATTATTTGAGGTAACTTTTTTATCGAATATAACTCAGAGTATAATGAAAAAATTATTGCGAAATTATTTCTCAAATAGAAATAATTCATTTTCATCTCAATAAACTTTTCGTAGTTTTCTGTCTTCCTCTTATGTCTACATTTTCTCGCTTCGTTATTTCCGTTTCATTAACACTTTTTAGGATATTTATTTATATTTTATTTCCAAATTTGTCTATTGCTATTGCTATTAAAGAGCAATTTCAAAAAGGAAGCATCTCTCATAATCAAAGCTCTGCCTTGAGTATGCATGCGCTAATTAGGGGATTGCTGTAACTTAGTAATTTAGAGGAAGTGAGAGCATTTTGTGGTTGGCTACTAGTGGATGGAACGATATCTTCGTTTGATGCAATTTTGCTTCTTGGGATATTCTCCAGTTTTTTGTTGTTTTTTTTTTTCTATGTTGGTCAACTTCTTAAATATGAGCTGCTGGTAAACTGAAGAACCAACAAGCATGTTAGCATCTAATTTCACGCTGAACAGCAAGTTGTGTATCTCTATTAAGCGAACGTGAATACGCACAGAGACTATCCCAGTATTTAGCAAAACTGGATGTATGCCTTGAGTGGCATTGAGTGTGATCGAGTCCCAGTGAATATCACCGTGGTGGGAAATATAAAGCATAGCCAAAATGTGGAATGTTCGTATATACCTTGTATAACGGCGACTTTGCCGATTGTTCAGATGTCACTGTTCAGATGGATATCACTCTCAAGCAGACATCTGAATCCTGGCAATCGGAGGATTCAGATGTCTGCTTGAGAGTGATAAAAGTAACGATTATCTTTGTTATTATTATTGTTATTTTTGATAATCATTACCGCTATTGCGATTATTATTACTAATACAGTTATTGCTGTTATTCCATCATTAAAATATTGAGTGAAGTAAGCTTTCGTCTGTTGCTTCAGTAATCTCATAAGTCGTTGGATATATTTCGTGAATTTTCCATGGGCGCGTGGATTGGGACACATTCCGGTCACAAGTTCATGAACCGTTTATCGGCTCAGGTAGTGGAGGCTATCAGACTGAAAGTGATGCCATCTTCTTCTAGATTCTTAATTTCGATCGCCGTCTATAATAATAAAGTGATTGCAGCGTTGGCGCCAACTGGCTGTCAGGCGAGGAGAGGTCGCGATTAGAGGCAGTTCAGAGAGATTGGCGTCAATCGAGGCCGGCAAAAGCATTCACTGTATGTTAATTTTTAATTTCTACCCATTATAGCTGTTGCGAACTTTCATAATCTTCGTTGTTCGATTATTCGAATATTTCGAGTGTCTGTGTTTAAATTGGCACTATTAACGTAAGAAACTGAAAGATGGCCGTTCTATTGAACTTCCAGGTTCATACTCGTAGATCGAAAATTTTCGACCATTGTTTCATAGTTGACAAACATGTTTCATAGTTTTAATTCACTTATGAAACGGGAACATGTATTGTGCCACCCGAAAACATTTATTTTTGCAATTTTATACTATTTTTGCTACTTATTCACTTCTTAAGAAGCTTGATGAGATAAAAAAATTTCAGCCATGGACGCGAATCAAACAGTCGTCTGGCGATAAATCGGCGAGACCAAATGCGAGTACCCATCGCAATGAATCTCCTCTACTACATCAGCAATCTCTTTTTGAGAGGAATAGGTATGTCTCTTTCCTAGTTTTCTTATTCGCTTTTCACGATTACTTTGTTTAGTGTTATTTTGTTTTGTTGTTACAGTCGGGAATGATGTGTTATTTTCACTCATGTGGACAATGCAATATTTGCATATTAAACTATGAGAACAGATATGTTGTCAAAGCAGAGAAAGGTGTCGCACGCAATACCTGTTTTGTTCTCTTATTCGATTCAATTTTTTCTCACGTAATGAATTTTATTTTGGATTTTCGCCTTCAGATTCCATGTCTAAAACCTTTCAAAAAATATATTCTCAAGAAAAATTACTTCGTTGCTTGAAGTATATGCTTTCGTTTTTGAAAATATGAAGTTGAACATATCGAACATTACTCGTCACCTTCAAGACAAATCAACCGGAAGATATGCTGTATTAAAAGTGATGCAGTGAATGAGATCACTTTTTGGTTTATTTCGAGCTCATACCACCGTAGTGATGTTAACGGCTCAAAATTTCCATCTTTCGGTAACCAGTGGAAGGTGTTGGCTTCCAAGCGAAAATCGGTCGAAACCGAATGTACATCGATCACTTATAGAGCAGAGGCACTTGGCAACAACCGATTTTCAGTTGCAGCAGAAAGAACGAATGACAGATGTTTGCCAACTGATAAAAAGTAGCCTAACATTCGTTTTCGAACGAAAATTCTTTTAGAGGATATTCATCACAGGAATAGATTAGAAATACTCGATGAGTACAATCACATTCTGCGCAGTTTTAATTAGAGCAATAAAATGAATAAGCAATTCAGAACGGTCTATGCGGCTGTAACTAAAATAAAATAAGCAGTAATATGGCGGCCTTATTCAATTGGAATGGTGGCAGATCCGTTGTAAGAAATGCTTATGGGAAAAGAGATTTGGGAAGCGAAGTTAAACGTGACGAATGAGTTCAACTTCTTCCTAAAAACTTTATTCATCACGTGCTCTGTCGTTATACAAATGGCAACGGGCAAGTACAACATCCTATTTGAAAACAACAGTCCTAAGGTTAAATAATGCACAATAAAAACGTGGGAAATGTTTTTTGATGTTGAAGAAAGTACACAACGCTAATATCGGTCAATATAAGCATATAAAAGATTAACTTTTTGGCACGAACAGTTGAAAGCATGTCCGTCACAAAATACGGCATTCGCTCATTTGCACGACATGAACTGGCATTGAAGTGCTATTTAACCTGCGCCACTGTTCGTCGTTCTTTAACCACCCATCTCTCAACATTTTTGCATTGCAACAAGTTAACTTGTTTTCTGTTAGTTTTAAGATTGTGTCCTCGAATTTCAAATATTGTTTTTCGATTTTTATTGGTCATGAATCGATCATATCGCTGCAAAAGAAGGGATTTGACAATTGCTCAATTTTTCAACTTTATGGCCCTTCTCAATAACCGAATGCGTTTTGAAGATATTTATCTATTAGCCATTCCGCATGGGCTGGATTTCGCTAACAGCCGAATGAATTTTGAAAATATCAGTCAGTTGCTGACTGAAAGCCCTCAGCGAAATCAAGTCTCAATTGCAACCAGAAAAGTTAGCGTCAAATTTTGGCCAGCAAAAACTGTCCAAAATTCCGGTTGTTGATGACTGAGATTCGATCAGTCGATTACAATCAGTGCATTATTCTATTCTGCCCTTGCCTCCCTCTCTATTCGCCGTTGCTTCCCACTAAATAAAAATCTCTAAAGGTCTATTTGAGAGCCATCTTCGCAAAAAATTCGTCATGTTTACATAAAATTCGATTAAAACCTCTAATTTAGCATTTAAAAACTTTTTAAATTGTCGCGGTTATTTGCTAGATTTTATTGCACGCATAATTGCCTTTGAAAATATTACCGTCGTTTTGTCATTGATGGACCCATGTTCTTTATCTATATCCTGGATTGGATGTTTCATATGCTGTTATTGCGTTGATCTTTTTGAGGATAGCGTCAAAGTCGAGTGCTCGCGCGGTAACCTCGGCCACTCAGACATCAGCGGTTAAGAAAGCTGCGGATGCTGTTTTCAAGGCAGCTGAGGTGGAAAAGGTCGAGGAGGAAACTTCCACTGCTGATGAGGCAGTTCAACCTCAGGCTTCAGTTTTACCACCCAAAGAGGAAGAGAAGAAAAAAGAAGAAGAGGTTAGCGAGTCTGTTACCTTAATTAAGAAGTTACTTTAATTCATCTCCTCCCATCTCTTTCCCCGAATCGTAAAGGAGGACATTTAATCCTTCACAATAGTGTGGGTTTAATCCTTTCACATGTTTGTGGCATGCGAAAGCAAACTTTTCCCTTCCGAAAGAAAAATTCAAATTGTGATATCGCATCCTCTAAAGGCGGGTGTACGATAGAAGGGTGAGTCTGCCATCTGCTTACTAATTTCCTTCTGTTACTACTCTCCTCCAGCCGCCTCCCTCTCCTCGTGTTTTGCACCGTTTTTGAACAGTTTCTGAGTGCTGGTAAAGGGTGTGCTAAGAATGTACTTACCAGCATTCCTGAACCCGTCGTATTTCTTTGCTATTACCATGGATGCCATCGAATTCCGTTTTTGCCACCCACGTTTCGCTTTGTTGAAATCTTGTTGCGAAACAAATCTCCCCTTGATTTATTTTTTGTATTATTGTTGTTAGTGTTTGTTCATTTCGATCGGTTAGGAGCAAATGCGCATTTATTAAATGAGGAATGATTATGAGGTGTTGTATAATTTTTAGCAGCCACCAGCCGTTGAGGATAAGCAGAGGGAAGTGCAAGATGATGATTATGATGCAGAAGAGGAGAAACCCATCGATAAATCTCCGGGTAGGTTTTGATGGCCAACTAGCTTTAATCATTGTGATTGTGTTATAGATGCTTCATATGTGCGGTTTTTATGCAAATACTTCAGCGAAAATTAATATTCTCAGCAATGATTTGGAGCTTGGAACCTATGTAAGAACGGAGCTGACCGCATTTCATCGGAATGAGCCTTTTATATAGCTCCCCTAATTGCTTGAAAGGTTGATTCGTTGTTGGATCAGCAATGATATCATGATAATTGCAAGTTATAGACAAAACATTTTATGCCACTGAATAAATCCGCCTAAGTTTTAAGCGGACTATAATTTTTGCGATATGTAAAGAGTTCGGAGGGAAATTATTGAGTGTTGGGAAAGCCGAGTTAATCGTTCATTAGATTTTTCTCTGGTACTGCAAAGTATGGTTTAGGCACAGTGTGGCCAGGAAATCACGTTTTCGCATTGCTTTGCTCATTATTTCACGACCATGAAACCGAATCTGTTTTTGATTTTCGTGGCAGAAAATATTTTTGAATCTTTTTTTGATTTCCCTGGCCTCGAAATATTTTCCCTTTTCCCTGAAGGTAAATCGACGTAGACATCAGCATCGTTCTGCTGTGTTAGGCAAGAAGCATATATTATTGTGATTGTTATTGTTCGCCTAAAGCAAAGTCAGGTGGCCATTCGATTAAAGTCGTTTTTTAAATGAAGTGCAATGGCCGGAAGTGCATTGATGCACTGAGTTGCTTTTCGCCGTTTTGTTATCAATTGCTTCGATGATTTTTAGTGCTTTTGGTACGATATATTAATTAGTGTTAACAATGCTCTTCATTTAGCGACAAAGAGGAAATATTTAAGTCGAATTTCAATGATTATAAAAAGTGTTCGATTAGAAAGTTCCCCATCAAATGAATGTTTTCTTTTTTCTTTTAAGATGGGTTAGTTGACAACTTTCGGTACTTTTGTGATATAATGTAATAATTCAATTTTTATTCATCGGTTCACGAAATTCTTGATATATAATCATATCAACTAATGCTTGCTGAGAAGAATGCACTCACTCATTTGACGACGTGTTTGATCTTTTCAAAGGCAAATTTTTTGTTTTTATTTGCATTTGCGGTATTTATTTATCTCAAAGTGAATTCACTTGCAGATGGGAGATTCTTAAAGTTTGACGAAGAATTGGGAAGGGGTTCATTCAAGACGGTGTACAGAGGATTGGATACGGAGACCGGTGTGGCAGTGGCATGGTGTGAACTACAGGAAAGCAAACTCAACAAGGCAAGTACTTGTGCAGAAATGATCAGCTGTTTAGATTGCTTGTTAACCCTAAATATGTCTTATTGCCTTTCAACTGCTGAGAAGGAAGAGGAGGAGGGGGGAGGTTAAATGTGGCCGTCATAATGATTAGGTTAAAGGTGGCTGTAATAATGATATTTTTTCTAATGGAAGGAGTTTGTGCGTGCCAACGATGCGATAAAATTGAAGAGCATTGTTCTTTAATCGCTTTTATGATATATTTTTTTGTGAAATCATTGGAAGAAATAGCTAGTAGAGTTTAGTTTGCTTACTCTTTATTATTCTCTATTATTTATTAATTTATGAAAATTGTATTGCATTAGTCACAAGAAATAGAATGGTTCATTTCGTTTATTTTTGTTTCATTCCATTCCATTTCTTGTTGAAATTCCAATCCACGTTATGCGTTCATATAAGAGGATAGTTAGAAATTCTCAAGGAAGATCTGCAAATATTGAAATATATGATTTTAAATGAAGACGAAGAAGAGATGAACTACTTCAAAGTATTTATGAGTTTAATTATTATTTGTATCTCAAGAATGCTAATAGAGATTGTTGATTTTTGCAAGCGAAATATTCGTCAACGTTGAGATGAGTGATTTAGGTTGAGAGGCAACGATTTCGTGAAGAAGCTGAAATGTTAAAGGATCTTCAGCATCCGAATATTGTGCGTTTTTACGATTATTGGGAGAGGCAAGACCACGCTGGCAAACGAAAGTAATATTTATAATTGCATCATTTTTGAAATTCTATTTTTTTTTATTGCGCGATAAAATATGTCATATTTCAGCGAATTCAAACTTTAAGGTAGACAGACATAGCAGTGAGTATATTGTATTGACTTTATATGATTGATGGTTGTTGTTTGTTGATGTTTCTTTATTCTTGTATTTTCAGGTACATTGTCCTTGTTACTGAGCTTATGACCTCAGGTACATTGAAGATGTACCTGAAGAGATTTAAGCGCATTAATATAAAGGTAGGCAACAGTTCACTTGTTTAGTTATTTCTGCTAGCATGTTTATGTTCAGAGTGCCAAAATATTAAAGCTTATCGAAGTGTGAATGACTTTTTATTTGTTGTTTTTCGATTTTCTTTCATTTACGCTAATAGACGGTTGCTACTATTTCTTATCGGAAGTTGTTTTTGAACAGCTGCTAATCACTTATCACTTGTAGGCAGTACTTTTATTCCATTTTTACGGTTTCGGCATTTGTTCACTTCCTCTTTCATTTCTTTGATTTTTTTTTCGCTTCCAATCCCGTTTACTCCTTCCAACCTGTACATCACAATCCATTCATATCTATATTAATGCAACTGATCTGAAAGATCAAAATTTAGGACTATGATTTTCAGTTTTCTGGATGTTCCACTTCTTTATCCACATTATATTGGCCATTACTATCACAAAAGTGCATTCAGACAGTTTAATAAAATTTATGGCGATTATTTTTTAATCACTTCGATAATTTTTGTATGTGAAATCATCAGAAAAAATGCCATCGTTGTTTGTATTTGATTATTTTTTATAGCTCAATGTTATGCATTGATTACATTAGAGTATAGTATCGGTGTTAAGCTATGAGCATTCCGCTTATTTAAAAAAAAAGTGTTATTTGTCATCGAGGTGATTATTGCGACAGATTATTAATTTTATATTAAAATGCTAGCATTTATAATAGCAAATTTTTATTTTATTTGAGGTGCTGAAATCATGGTGTCGTCAAATATTGAAAGGTCTTTCGTTTCTGCATTCACGCAATCCACCAGTAATCCATCGTGATCTCAAATGTGATAATATTTTCATAACGGGCACAACGGGCAGCGTTAAGATTGGTGATCTTGGTCTTGCTACTCTTAAAAATAAATCCTACGCGAAAAGTGTTATCGGTAAGTTGTTTATTTTCATTGAATTTTGCGTATACTTTCAGATGGTTTATAATTTAACGATACTTCTTGATTGATCCCCTTTAGATTAAGTGATAACATGAGAAAGGATTGCTTCTGAATTTACTGTCATGCGAGGCCGTTTATGCTCCTAGTTGACATGAATATAGAAAAATCTAAAGTAATCATCAGGTTGCATTAAATTGAAGGCACACCCGAGTTTATGGCACCGGAAATGTATGAAGAAATGTACGATGAGAGTGTCGATGTATATGCATTTGGAATGTGCCTACTCGAGATGGTGACTGGCGAATATCCTTATAGCGAATGCCAATTCCCAGCTCAAATTTATCGCAAAGTTACAACGGTATATTCATTTATGATTTCTATTGATTTCTCTTTTGAGTTTCATAAGATTTGCATAAGTTAATGAAGTTGATAATATTTTGCAACCATCGAGCTGTTTAAACGATTTTAAGAAATACATAACGTTGCGGTAAAATTTCTACAACACTAATTTGTGAACACGTAATTGCTAGATGATTGAATTGTTGTGTTGGTGGTGTAAATGAATAGTTTTCTATTTACTATATACTACATCTTAATGCCTACATCTTTAAAGGTGATTTGAATAGGTTTTTTAGTAGTCGAGTAGGGTTTGCATTTTGTAAGGTTTATTGTTGCCTTCCTCTGGGATGCAGATGCGATAGGCACTTTGTACAATTTACAATGGTGTCATATTGCTGTGACATAATCGATCACGTGCTTATTTACAAATCGATATTGATATGAGGAGCGGCACTTAGCATTCGTTCGTTCGTTTGTTCATTCACTTCCGATGATGGTTGAATATTCGCAAATGACGTCATGAAGCACAAACACTATCGATCGAGGAATTTTGTGTTTATGCAATTACTGTGGGGAGCGGTGTGGCATAGAATAGGTGCTATGCACTTGTAGTGACGTCATCTAAGGGAATGATTTTTGGTGTGTTTGAGATGCGTCATGAGAGCAAACAGACGCCTCCTCTCTATGTCCAATGAGGGACTTGCCACTGTACTTTTGCAAAAATACCGTTGTGCAAAATTTAAGAAATGCTTATTTATGGTGGGGGATTGTGGTGAAAGTTTATGCTGATATAGATTTGGGATAGAGATTTGATAACACAAAGAAAATAAACTATATCTGCTTGTTTATGTATTGTGATAGAAATCACACAGAGGCAAATAATTATAGATTGATTCATTTTGATAGAAAAGCTGAGATTTTGCCAGAGACAGAAAGATTATCTTCTGCAAAACTAAAACGGAAGGGAGGGAAGGATGGTTCTTATACTGTCATATTATCATTAAGGAAAAATGCATTTCTAGAGATCTGATTGCCGTGTTTAAATTTCAGAACGTTTACTTTCGAAGTTTTATGCTACGATGATATTGCTTCATCTCGCATGCTGTTGTTACATCTCACACCTGAATTCGTTGATTGAATTATGTGTTATTTAAAATGGTGTTTGCAGGGTGTGAAGCCAGAGTGCTTCAATAGAATACCGCAACAGTATCCTGAAATACGTGAGATTATCGATCGATGCATACGGGTTCGTCGAGAAGAGAGGTATTCCTTCGATGTTTTATTTTCCTGTTATCCGGTTTTGTGATCACAATCTACTAATAACTGCGAAATTTCCTATAAGTTGGATGTATTTTACCAATTGTTTTAATCCCGGACATTATTGGGAACATATTTAAACACAGCTGCTCAAGCGGCAATTACTTTCTCAAGCAGTATGAGATGGAGCACTTCAATAGGTTACCGTTAGATCATATTAATGGAGTAGTGGGAAAGTCGTCTTTGAGATTCGTACTTAACATTGCTTCTGTTTTTCTAATTCTATCTATTTTTGTATAAGTGGCATATGAGGTTGTCGCTGTTTTTGTATTGTTGGGCATTGACCGATGCCCCTCACGTTCAACCTTATTGATATTTCTTTTAATATTTTATACTTGCTTTGTTGTTGCATTAATTTCGTTTGCTAGTAATAACAACATAATATGATGTAAATTTTTGGCATTCAAAATGGCAATGTAGTGGTATAAATCTGAAGAAAAAATTTCACACTCTTGTTCTAATGCAATATGAGACGATAATCGATGTTGATATAATATTTGAAATCCCTGTTGCCTATTTGCCTATATTTTTCAGCGAATTCAAAATTGTCCTATAAAATGTTGTAGATCATTTCAACGCTTCTGTAGGATATTTTATTCTAAAAGTAGAATGCGAAAAAATAGTATTGAGCGATAAAATATGGCCGATGAAGTTCTATGTAATTTAGATCGACAGTGAAGCAACTACTTGCGGATGACTTTTTTATGCCAGAAGAGCTGATCGGTATACGGGTTGAAATCAAGAATCGTGACGCTGATCTGAATGATGTTAATACTGAGGTGTGCATCTACTCATTAATTGCCCCGTTCTTATTTTACTTCATAATGATGACCATTGAAACGTATTGTTTTTCAAGTTTTTTTTTTCATCTAGCCTCTGGTTATTTTTATAGCTTTCTTACACTTTAGTTATGTTAGAATTTACATGTGTAAGATTGTTTCGTCTAAGTTTCCAGTACTAATTTGAATGGAATTTTTTATACGCGAGAAGGGATTTTGCATACTTAACTGTTCGGCTTGATGGAAGAAACCGGTAACAGATGATAAAAGCAGCATTATGGTGCCCTTTCCCTCTCATCCCCACACCCACGATTCTGCTTTCAATAACGCTTGCCAAATATTGCGTTGTGTTTACATTTGCTAGGAAGTGAACTTTTTGGCACTTGTTTCATGTGTACGAGCAATCAGGAAGGTGTTGAGTGAGGTTTTTTTAGTGAAAAGATTTGTAGTTTATCTACTTTCTCAAGTAGACATTGAAAATATGGGATAAGGAGCGGGGTATGAAGAGGCGATACGTTTATTGGGCATTGTGGTAATAGAGAAGAGGGTTGATTTGGTGCAAATAAGGGTTAAGGAAATCCTCTCTCCTCTTCAGGAGAGGATGAGGGATGAGAACATCTCAAGAGTCTTTCGTGCCACGTTGTTGACGCACCCTTTTTTATATTAGTGATTTATTTGCATTGCAAATTTTGGCGAGTGGGCTTTGAACTCTTTGTTTCTGACGATATGCTATTGCTTATCCGTGTTGGTTGGTTTCAATATTTCTATTTCATCGCAGAAAAAAGTTTCGAGTTTTATTTCACTTTGTAGATGCTCAGATGATTTATATTCTAGGAAAAGTATCTTATGAAGACGATATTTGAGGTGGAATTATTGATATGAGCAGCACATATTTTGCAGATTCAAATGCAATTGCGGGTTTTTGATGAGAAGAAGCGCAAACAGTATCGTTTCAAGGAGAATGAGGGATTGCAATTTGCATTTGATATCGAAACCGACAAAGCAGAGGAGGTGGTACAGCAGATGATCGAACAGCAACACATCCCCGATGAGGATACTCGAATGATCACCAAGTTGATTAAGGATAAGGTTGCTTTCATTGATGTTTTGTTAGAGTTGCATCTGTTAGCTGCTGGGTTCTTGAACATCGACGACAGAATGGTGCAGAAAAAACGACGGGGCCTTCTTTCAAGCAGTAAAAAAATGTTTGAGTGAATTTGTTGGAATCATTTTTTGAATCTCATTCAGTTATGTCTAGCTCAAAATGCCGAGAGGTATTTTTATTCGTTTTTTTCATATGCCCAGAGGATCAAAAACAGATTCTTTATATGTCTAGAGGATTAAAAAACAGGCCATTCATATGCCCAGAGGTTAAAAAACGAACCCTTCATATGCCCAAAGGATGAAAAAACGGACTTTTCATATGGAGATTTCGAACTGCAGAAGTGGAATCTGATCTCCACACTGGCGACGAGTCAAGTTACATCCCGTTGCTGGCGCCTTTCGTTCCTGACAAGCCTCACTTTTATCTGTATGAATATTGTTGTATTGTTGAAGTTTATCTTAGGTGGAGGCATTCAAACGTGATCGCGAGTTTCGTCAAAAAAAAACACAGCTCGTGGCATATATGAAGTTGAACTTCGAACAACTTCCTGATAGCTTCTGTTATTCATTGCTTGTTGCATAAGGTGAAAAATAATCGTTGATCTTTCGGAACATATTGTAGATAGCGGTTGATTTCTTGGAAAGTTTTTGCTGATACCTAAAGCATGTTCTGTTAGTGTGGGCACCTTCACAGTTGGACTTTATGTATTGAAATATAACATTTTGGTGCTGAGTTAGTTCTCAGAAAGCGCATCTTATGGTTCCGTAAATGAAGCCGAAAAATGGAAAAATTGCTGCGTATGCGTTTTATAAATTCTGTTGGTATTAATAGTGTAGTAGCTGCAGCATCTTACAAACTTTCAAAGAGAATGTCCCTCACTCACTAGGTCTTTAAATGAGAATCAAGATCGTCGCCTAATAATTCAGTCATAGACATAAAAAATAAGTTAGCTTTTGTCATCGCGTCTGTTTAAGAAACGCTTCACGATCCAAACTGAACAAAAATAAATTTTTCAGTAGTTTTGACTCGATAATCTTTCATTTTATTGATAATAGACTGATCTTTCTGATGCTTTCTTCGGCAGATTTGTTGGTATTTTAAGGAGAAGGAACGTGAGGCTGCGGCGGCAGCAGCTGCTGCAATTATTTTGGAGCAGCAGTTGCATCAACAGCAACAACAGTTGCAACTTCAGCAACAACAGCTCCAGCAACAATTCCAGCAGCAGCATCCACAGTCGTCAGCATCCCAAAGACCCGGAGTGCAACAATCGGCGAATGCGACAGCAGATGGCGATGATCATACAGATTCACAAACACATTCAGATACTCGGCATAAGAAGGCAAAGAGAAAAATTGTAATCGAGGTGTTACGCGTGGCGACTGATGATGCGAGTCAGCAGCCGGTTGGTTGCAATTATATCCTTTCTTTTCTTCTCTCTCTTTTCTCTTCTTTTCACTTCTTCCTTTACTGTTGCTTTCCGCCAGTTCATTCTCCTATATTTTGTTATTTCTTTTCCCTGTTTTTCCGCTTATTTTTCCACTTTATTTCCTCTTTTTTTATGTCCATGATAGTCCTCTGTTTTATCTTCAAGTTTCTCTCGCTTTTTCTTTTCTATCGAATTCTTGCATAGTGATGCGTTTCCTTAATCATTTTAGTCCTATAATTAGTTAGTGCCCAGAGACTATTTAGTTATCTATAAATGGCAAATCGCAACAGCAATGGACATTTTTCATTATATACCTCATCGTAGTTTGCAATTATTGGGAATTTAGTTTGGTAATGTGTTTTGAATGTGATCACTTGTGATGCTGTTTCGATGAAATGTTTCGTGTTCAATTCATCACAGTTTTTTGTGTATTCCTATAATTTACGTTACATGCATAGGCATATATGCAAATATATAGGTATGTATACATAAACACACTGAAGTATACTCATCTTAGTGTTGGTTTCTCTTGTTTAAGTTTCGCGTGTTTATTATTGTAGATGAGATTCACTTGGCATTTCAGCTGGTCAGCTGCCGATTGGATACATCCCATAAGACGGTCACTTTCCAGTTCGCACCTGATTCCGATAAACCGAATGTTATTGCCGAAAAATTGGTATGCTGCAGGGATTACGTTTCTTCTTTCTTGCTTTACTTTAGTAGTTCATCGTACCACTTGAATAAAACTCTGTTCAAAATGTCAGTTTTATCCCCCAACATTCCTTTCTGGAGCTATCCTTTGGCCTCGCTAACTAGTCATATAACTTATTCTCAGCTGACTTTAGGATAATTTTATCTCAAATGAAGGTATTTGCTTATAGCTCGATCAGGATTGTCTTACCGATCCACAAGTGGATATCGTTGTCGAGCAGCTCGAACGCGTTATCGAAGTTAGTTGCTTTCCCATCTTCATTGGGGTAGCACTTGCATTTTCTTTATTAATTCATTTTGTTAGATTTGAGCAATAAATCATTCAGTGTAATTTTGAATTCGGTATAATTATATGTAAAGATAAGAAATGAAGTTTTAAAGATTGAATGGTAATTAAAGAAATTAATGAAAATGTGCATCAATATCCGATAAAAGATAACTTATGAAGCATTAGACACAACCCATTGCACAAAATTCACCACAATCTTTTTAATGCATTTTTTTAGCAGTTGAAATTTTCTTATGCGAAAGCGGTTTCTGATTTCTATTGAAATCTGCTGTTTGTTGCGTATAGATGGGATCCTTGAGGTGTACGTCATTTTGCAGTTGGTACATGAAGATGCGGTCAAGGCAGTTGGTACAAAATTGGTTAGCTTCATGGAGGCTCAACCACCCATCAATGGTGCACCACCACCACCACCACCGGCTGATTGTTTAACAGCACAAATTTCGATCGCACCTGTAATCAGCGCCGAAGTCATAAGCGTACAAGCAGCTATATTAAATTCAGTCACATCCACACCAGCAAAAAATTCGGAAAACGGTCAATCGGTTGTCGTTCCCAACAGACCTTCTCTCGATCAGGCGGTACCTACATCGAGTACAGCGATCAATATGCAGTCTCCTCAGGTGAAATTTTATTCATTACCACTGATTGGTTCAAAATGTAAATTACACGAAGAGGTTTTATCAGTTAGCTAATGCTACTGGTAGTGTTGAGAAGTCGGTGCCCTCTATATTCCTGATGATATCGCTTCATGTGTTGTTAAGTTTCTCTACCTTGATGAAGAATGGTTGTTGTAACGTTTTCACTTTCACGTGACCGCATTTTAACGATGAAGTTCATTGAAAGTGCGTTGGGGAAAGTGAAATGGGAAGCCGTTACAGGTTGATTCATTTAATGAGGTTGATTCATATATGTTCAATATTGTTATAGGCACATGCGAACGGTACTCAGGTTGTGCCTTCATTACCGAATGCAATCGCATCGGGAGACGTAGCTGTGCTTTCACCTGTGCCAGCTGTAACTCAGACTCATGCAGGCGCAGCTGCAGCCGTTACTGCATCGACGAATATCTGTTGCAAACGATGTTACCCATGTTGCGCTGTTTTCAGCTCCGATCGCTTATGCATACTGCTTAATCCGTGTAGCATCAGCCTTACTTTTGTTTTATGTTGGCAATCCAAGGCTGAGGTCTTACTTCTCACCTAGTCGCATTCCCGCTTCATTTCATTACATAATTGCAGTAATTTTACTTCTCCCTTACAAAGTTTCCACGCAGTAATCTTGTTTCCTGCTTCAGCATTTCTTATTGCTTTGCTTTCGATATGCCATAGGTTCTTAGCATAAAAGGATACAACAATTTTGTAGAAACTAAGCGCTGTTGCGTCACTAACTGGTGTTCCACCAAATCCACTGCCACAAGCAGCGAACGCAACCCCTGCGGCGATCGCCCTGAACCAAATCCCTTCGTCTGCGTCGTCGACGCTTTCGTCAAATAGCACGAACACGGCCACGTCCTCAGTAGCTGGCCGCTTCAAGGTATGTGGTATTTGAACTTCACAACATCAACCAACAGCTTGCCACTCAAAGCTCTGAACATTATCATCAAGAGACCCCGGTTTTCTGCGTTTCGCAGCGGGTCCTCGCAATTTTGCGGTTTACGTTAACTTCTGAAACTTTCCGATGGGATTTTGTCGATCCCACTCGGTGGACATTAGTGCCGTGATTATCTTTATTATCTGTGTGTTTTGGTTTTGATATTCTTCTTGTCTCAAGTTGGTTTTTCGTTGTTTTCGAATGTTCGAAAATCCTTCAGAAATCATCTTGATTATCGAATGGATCATTGAATTGAGGCATTGAAAGTATTGAGTTTTGTTTTAAGATCCAACCCGTGGCATCTCCGTCGGCTCCATTGTCCGGTTCGACTCCTGTTATACCGGCTCCGGCTTCTAAGGAAGCGACAATGGCACCTTCGTCGGTACTGGCGGAGCCACATCAACCAGCGGCCACTCCTGCTGCCGCGCAACATAATATACAACCACAGCCTCTTGTGGGCCAGGTTAGAGCATTGCTACTGATTTACAAACTCAGCATTAGTTTTATATGATAATAAAAGATTTGCGTTGCATCAAAAAAAAAATCTTCCTAGTTTCTTTTACTGTTGCTATGAAATCACTTTCATACATGGTTAATTTCTCTTATAGTTTAATGTCATAAATATTAAGACGCTGATAAAGCTTCATGCTCTAGGTCATGTTGGTTAACTGCATTTCTTCGTATTTAAACCGTGAGGTAGGGTGAACATTCCTGATGAAATTAATCCTTTAATAAAAAAACCAACATCGAATATTTTTCTCTTAGCAATCGGATTTATATTTGAAGAGGACTTTAGGCTATGTAATCGTTTGTTTATAGGCAACAGGATCTTCTCACGCTAGCACTACTCAGCCATCTCCAACGTCGGCAGCTACAGTGAATCCAACTGCGACGTCTGCAGTAGCTGCAGCAGTAGCCGCAGTACATCAATCAGCACAACCACCAACAAGCTCGATTCCCGTTGCAAATGCTCCCATCATGCATGTACCACCAGTTGCTGCGACTGTTCCAGCTTCAAATACTCAAATCCCGGTCTCGGTTCCGGTGAGTGCCGTACCACCTGCAGCGCCAATTGCAGTAGTATCGACGCAGCTTCCCTTGGGAAACACATCAGTTTCTGTAGCAGCCGCTGCATCAGTCGCGACGCCAGCAAGCATAGCTGTTCCTTCCGTTCCAGTGGTCGAAACTCGTTCAACGCTGAAGCAGTTAGAAAACGAACTGCGCAAAGTAAGTGGCGTTTGGACGACAGGCGCGCAAACGACGTCGATTCCGACGACTCAGCTTGTTGGTGGCACAACAGTACATCCGACACCAGTACCGACACACCTGGCGGAAGCGGTTATCGCACCGACTAACGCCGTCCCTACACCTGGTAATCTTCCTTCTAGTGGTACAGCGGTTTCTTTTACCTCTGCGAATGTCAGTAATTTTGATAGCAGTGTTGTTTATCTTGTGTTTTGTGATCGTCAGCAAGATTTAGATTATATAGAGCGCTCCAAATATTGATTACATTTTATCTCGCTTGCAAACTGAAATTATCTTTTTGAATGGGCGGCGAACCGCTTGAGGTGATTTGCTAGTGTTACTACGCCGCCTTTCCATCACTGTAGTTTTTGTGATATTAGGGACAATCTTTGTTCACTATGAGCAGATATGAATGATGAATCGATGATGGAAAAAATAAAAACGGAAGAAAATTTCATTAAATTCATCCACAGTACAAATCAAACTTGTTTGCTACCAATATGATTCGTATTATCGTTTCAACCTAAATTACCGATATTGTCTTTATTCACAGATGGGCTCAATGAAAGGCGACTCTTTTCCATATTGCAGTATTTTTATATATATCGGTACCAGGCAGGCTTCATCATCGGTTGTGCCGATTCCAGGAAGAGATGGGTGGAAGGGTGGTGATCACCTATGTCGCTACCCCTCTTAAGCGGAAACCATTACAGAGTCTTTATGCGCTTTTTATAGGCAACCTACCATTGACGTCGTTGCCGCATACACCGTCGATTTACAATGACCTCTCGCATAACTTGGCAGGACTTAACGACAAATTGTTGGCGTTAAGCCAGAAACTACAGGGCGAGCAACTTGACGAGAATCGAGAGCTTGGTGACGAAGATATGCCGGCAAGTGTTCCTCCACCACCTCGACCATCCGTAACGCCTGCTACACCTGCGCTTAATGCTGTCCCAACTGCAACAAGTGCTGCATCTACAGTAAGCGCAAATACACCGGCGACAACGGCTGCAGCGACTATGGTGGTTGCTCCAGCAGCTGCTCCTTCTGCAGCCGGTCTTCTACACGTCGACACATTAAATGGTTTGGCTGACGCTCTGCAGAAGGTATTCGTTTTGTTGATGCTCATCTTGACCAGTAGCGTTAGATCACTTGTTAAAGAATTATTCCTTAAGAAAAAGGAAACAAATCAAGCAAAATGCATGCAGTCCCTATAGTAGAAAGCCTGCCTACGTGCATTAATTTCTTTGTAACTTGGTGATCTCTCGCTTGTAGTCATCAATGCGATTTTTTGTTCGTTTTTTACTGCATAAAAATGCGCACTTCTTTTAATTCCCATTCTACTAATCCTGCTTTCTGCACTCTAATGAGAAAGGAAGCAACGAAATCGAGCCTCGTCACTCGCCTAGACAATATCTTCACCTTCGCTCTCTTTGAGTATCATTACAGCCTACTCTTCTGCTCACTAAATCGCTTCAGTTGATGAATGAAAGCATATTGTGCGGTGCAAATTTTTGGATGTTTTTTTTTTTTTGGATATTTGTTTTTGATCCAGCTAGGCTAATGACTGTTTTTAATGTCATGGTCAGTAATATCACACTTGTAGCTAGCTATACGTTCAGAGTAATAAATACAATAGAATTGTGTATATCAGAGTATGCTAAGTTTACGTTGGTTAAGGTGATTCATTTGGATGTGCGGGAGTCGAGTGTCGTTCCGCCATCACCAATTCAGCACGCCGAAAGTACCATTTCCGCATCATTGGCCAACGGAACGCGAACACCACCATCGGCTATATCATCGCACACGATCACAACACCAATCCAAGCTTCATCTTCTATGCAGGACATCGCTTCTGAAGAGGCACTGCGTCAGGTAAATAGATGCACGCACCATTTTATCGTCTGTGTGGCGTCTATGTGTACATAGCGAAGTTGAGCTGCTCGTTGGCTATCTATTTGTGGAAAAAGATGCCGCAAAAGGTGCTTATTGCTGTCATATCGAGTCGATGAATTTAGGCGAATAAATGCGCCCCTTTTTTAGAGGGCATTTTAATGCATTTGTAATATAAAATGGCAGTTTTCATTTAAATTAATGCAGCTATCCATTTTGATGTTCATTCTGAGATTATCGAAGATGAGCTAATCAAGTGCATACCGATAGAACGTTTTCAGGTTATTCTCAGTTATATAAATTACTTTCTTCGTTTTTTATGATTCTATAGCTATCGCTCACTAGTAGCTCTTTTTTTTTTGCAGTCATATAATTGCAGGCGTAATTTCCGGTTGGTGGCGGTTTTCTATGTTTATAGTTTTGTGTTTCTTTCATTTGATGCTATCTAGCTTGTTTAGATATTTAGTCTAGTTTTATCATTTATGATAATCTTTAAGAGATCGTCCTATTCGAAATTTTCTCTTTTTTTAGAACCAAAATGGTGCACTTCCTATGATTCCTGAGTTGGTAACGTTTTCTTATCAGGTGTTAATCAGTGGCGATAGTGAACGATTTAATTATTCGATAGTTGTTTTTGTAGTCATTTTGCATCCCTAATCCATTCATAGTTTGTGCGCTTCATTTGCTTGTAGTTTGCTTCGAGTGTTCTCTTATTTCTTTATTTATTTATTTTTTATTTTTCATTTTTTGCTTTCAGTTTTTCTCTTAGGCAGCTTCTACAATTAATTTATCCAACTCGCTTTCACATGCGATATTTTGGAGGAAAAGTGAAAGATTTGATTTTATGTAGAAATGATTGTAGGAAAATACTAGTCGGTAATTTTCTTTGTTTGCTATTTTTCGTTGTTTCTTCCACTTTAATTGTTCCTTTAAATAGAGAATATTTATAAAACAATCTCAGAGTGCTTTAAAGAATTATCATTGATGTTTGCCTTCACAGCAATGAATTCACCTCGCTGGATTCAAAAGTTCAGAAGAAAGATAAACGTCTAACAACTTTGAGCTTAGAAACGAGGGTAATTCTGAAACTTCGGGGGCAGAGAAGGTATGTTAGTATCGACCTGATCTCCCTTTCCACTCTTCTTTGCAACTGTTTGCTTCATTGGTGTAATGCTGTAAGCAGTAGCTGTTAATAGCGATAGCAATAGCTGTAAATGTTAATAAAATTTGAATTGTTTGAAGACGCATTGTTTCTAGGCAGCTTTCGTTAAACTTTTTACTGATATGTACTTTTTTGTTGCTTTACTGATATGTCGATTATTTCACAGCTGATGCTTATCATTGTTTAATTCTGGGCTGCGGTTTTATATGCTTAGATTTAAGTAGAGAATGCTGCTGTTTTGCGTGAAATTAATTTCTTTATATAGAAGTTGCAAAAGATTTTATTTATAAGTTTCTTTGGCTTATTTGACTCCAGTTAGTTAGCTTTAGAGAGCCGTGTCAACTCAGCAGTGATGTCATCGCACCAAAATTTTTGATGCAATACTTTTCTGCTTGTAGTTCTTCCTAAAAAAAAAAAAAAAAAAAAAGTGTACTCAGGAGATAAAAGCAGGATGTGAATACTATTCGCCGCACTTCATCGAGTAAATTTTTTCGTACATTCGCAATTTTGAACGGCTTGATTTTTTTTTTAAACAAATCGCTAGTCGAGGCAGAAATTCGTTAGAATATTTAACGAATTGAATTGTAAAAACGGCAAAAGTTTTAGTAAGTGAATTCCTCGAAAAGATAAAAATATGAATTAAATAGAGAAAAAAGAAAGCGAACACCTTAAGGGAGAGAAATCGCAAAAACGAGCACCTAAACCCCAAGTAACGGGTAATTATTTATTTTTTCTTTTTAAAGAGACGAACCCTGATTTTTCAAATGCCTCCTTCAAACGTGACTGATTGCAGATAGTCCTGACCAATGCTCAACTTTGGAACTCTAAAATTGCTCTAGCTTTAGATTAAGAAAAAGCTGAAAAGCATTTTAATTGCAAGAATCATCGGAAATTAATATAACACTATACTTGTGTCGATCTTTAAAAATCCACCTGTACAATACTTAAGTCTCATTTGTGGCTCTAGATTTGAAGCGTTAATATGCACTAAGCTTGGCATAATTCTTAATACAGTAGAAAAAGGTGTGCTCGTTTGGTACGATGACATCACAGAGTTTGGAATTGGGTGTTCTTGAATTTATTTTTTATTTATTTGGTGTGTTTTATTAACTCTAATATGGAGTTTATGGCCAGTCAAATCATTCCACAACTGCTATACTGCTTATTTTTTCACAGCCATCTCAACACGTGATTGTACCATCGGGAGAGGTACTTTCAAACGTACAACACGCCATCGGCACTGCTAATGAAATTGTGGATGAAACGCTATCAAAGAGTGGCACCCTTTCCTCACTTTCAACGATCGCTCAAGATGACTCCACACCAACTGCGTCATGTGCTCAGCTACAACCACTTCACTGCTGCCCACCGCCGACTGAAACGACAATCCCCACCAGTGTGCAGTCAAACGTTGTCCCTGCACCGCTTGCAACATTCGAAAATCTCGAGACGGCACTTAGCAGTACGCTTGGAACACAGGGGCGTTGCACTACGCTTCCGCATGTTCCATCAGCGGCCACCACGGCAAACAGTCTACAGCGTACGATGACCGGTGCTACGGTAGCACTTGCTAGTGGACCACCCCAACCAGTCGTTATGGGACAATCGCTGAACGCTGCAGCACATCAGCAGCAACATTCTGCTGCCGCTGGCGAGGTACCGTCAGTGGGTGTGAAGCGACGTAATTTATTAAATATGGAACTACCTGCCGCGATTCCCATCTCACCACTTCGCGCTGCGATGTTCCATGTTGGTACGCCACCACCACAGCATAGCGACTCATGCAGTCTATCGGGGGGCGCATTCGAATCGTTACGCGACACCACCGAACATGTATTTAGTCCGGCCACGTCTTATGGATCCGAATTTGATCTTCAGGTGCATTACCTTTTTGGTTAGCTCGACGTTGAGTTCATTCTACTCGTTGGTGCTTAGCCTTTGGTTTCTGAGGGAGTTTTATTTGGTTTTCCTCTATAGAGGCAAGGCAAGAGGGGAAGGGAGATGGGAAGGCATTCTGATGCTCTTTTATTTGTTCACGAATGCCGAAGGGGCTAATTGTCATGTGAAAACAGATTTTTAATGAAAACTCGGAAAAGGTCTACTACGCTATCGTACTTAGTAATACCCTCCATGTAATAAGCAAAGAAATAACCGCTTTCTTTCGTGTAGATTCAAGACAACGTTCTGTCAATTGGCGATGCATGTCGATATATATTCTTAATTCCAGTTATCCATACTGTATCAGAAGTTTGCTCATTGCAGTGATGTTATTGTAGGGAGGAGTTGGATAGTAATGGTTCATTGCTTGTTTTTGTGTACTAACGTTGCCTCGTTAGCCTTCTTCGTTAACTTAATCGTACATCGTTTTTCCATCATCAACAGTCAACACTAACATTTGTAAGGTGTATTGATTTACTTTCGAAGCTTTAATTTCTTCCTAACTGTGATTGCAGTTGATCACTACACTATACCATATTTTAGTAAATGGGAGATCGTTTAGAAGTATGACAATTTCTCTTCTTATAGAAAATCTTGCTAGGTGGTCTTTCAGATGAAAGGATCTTTCTGGAAATTTTGTGAAAATAATTGATGCTTCTTTTTGTGTATTGATATAAAAGAAAGAATAATGCGGTAGCAGATAGTTGTTGGTTGCTCTCAAATATTAGCAGTGCATCTTTCGAGCTAGTTTTTTTCGTTTATTAGCATTTTTAGCTGTCCAAAAAAACGCTACTTTCCGTAAACAGCAATTATGTGACTAAATTTCGAAGTTTACATTAAACTCTTAAGAGAATATATAATTTACATTGCTGATTACCATATTTATTCGCCATCAAATTTACGTGCCATTCACAATATCGTTGCCATAATGCAGTGATTTTAGATTTGTAGATCACTAAGCTTACATCCCAACGCTGAACTTCTGTGTATTTCTAAATTTCACTTTACTATTCTACTGAGATCTTCATTTTTTTGGTGATGTATACATCATTATCTCTCTTTAATAAAGTGAAAAGTTTTCCGACATCAAAAGAAAAATCTCTCATTGAAGAACAAATTTTCGATGTTTTCGAATTTCTCATTAATATGAGTGATCAATTATGAGGTATGCGGTTAGGGTGAATAATCCGATTCCTTTGCAACAATAATCCAACAAAATTCTTTTATGAAATTTACTTTAAGATTTATCAAATCAGAGATAGTGAAGCAAATCGATGCGCTGATCATTTATTTTAGTAAAAACAAATAATACCATTGTTGATAAGAAATAGAATATAGTTTGATGTATGAGTGCATAATTTGCTCACTTAAAAAAGCATTTTTAATATTCTCTAATATTGAAGCAAAACTCTCAGTATCCCTTCTCTCTTGAAGCAACAATCAAGATTTGGTTTTTCTTGTGTCAAACTTTTTAAAGGTAATATAAATGTAATTTTTTCTAATCTTTGAATGAATAAATGAGCGATAAACGGTTGCAAATTCATAATCCCTAATACATATGTGATCTTAATTTGAATCTTGAAATCGTTTTTTTGTTTCTTTTTTTTAAGTGAACTTCTCTTCTGATCCATCTCAATGTTCCCATAGTATTCTACTTTTTTTTTTCGCCGACGTCTTTTTTCCCTGTTTTGAAGCTTTTCATTTCTCTGCAGTATACATTTCATGCTTTTTTAAATTTCCCTTTTTCATTTTTGATGTTGTTGCGCTATTGCTCTCCTGTAACAGCACTAAAAGGGAATAGATGGTTTGGCGAGTACTGAAAAACGCTGTAGGAAATCGGTTCATGCCGATCCGCTAGTTTGTTGGTTTTTTGTCCCTTCACAACCGATCCGGCGTTACTTCTTCTCCCAAGCTTCATGAATTTCGTCTTGATCACTATGGCTGCTCGAAATTTTTAACCGTTTTACCATTGTTTACAAATTTGGAAAGTATTCGCTAGCTTTTTGAGTGAAGTTGATTTGATAAGCAACTGAGGAGAGACACCATTCACGAAATTTTACCCTTGACTCTCAAGCATTGATGGCATTGATGGCATTGATGAAGCTGTAGGTACAATACGTTTTACTTGTAAGAAGCAACGAAGGAACATGCTGTCATTAAAGGAAATCGCGTTAGAATATTGTCTGAGTGTTGCTGTTCCGAAAATTTAAGCATCACTCGAGTTTATTCTCATCTTATTGTAGCTTTAGGTTCGTTACTTTACTAAAAGAATATAAAAGATTTTGTTATTTTAAACTTTACTGATAGAATGTAAAAGATTTTGTTGTTGTAACTCTACAATTGTGTTTATAGATGGACGAGGATTTCGAATACGAAGATGACGATGTGATACAAGCGTTAATGAATCGGTATTAATTATTTCTTTCATTGTTTTATTGTACTCTTAGATGAGTAGCTGATCATATCCAACCATCACGAATTCCATTCTATTTCTTGTTTAATTTGATTCGTAAAATATTTATCTTTAACCTATAGATGAATGCCACTATTGATCACAGCTACCGAAAGCTTTATCTGTCGCATCTGATAGATGCTGCAGTGGATATCATTCAATCAAAATCAGCGTAAAATAGGGGATCCAGCAAAGCTTTTCTGCAATAAAGGGCCACAGAAAAATGGTTGCCTCATGTGGATTAGCGGAATAAATTGAATGTGAAAGTAATGGGGGAAGTCGGTTGACTTGATTTTCGAACACATCGTGGCAAAAAATATGTGCAATACTCCTGATAAAACTCTTTCGTAGAGTAATTCGAAAATATCCAACTGAACTATCCAAAAATCCGGTTTTTCAATGGCAATTAGGACGTGTTTATGAGTAATAATGTTTTAGACATCGGATGGAATTGGAGATGTTACGCGAGCGTCAACGTCGCGAACTTCAAATTGCACGCCAAAGAATTAGGCAATCACGCGCGCATACGGCGATCGCTTTTGCACCAACAACTAGCGGTTATCAACCGGGAAGCAATGATAGCAGTCCTCGTACGGCACCGCCAGTACATCTACCGTTGATACATCATCAGTATCCTCGACTCAGCTACACCGCTAGCACGCAGAATTCATCCCTTTCACTACCGGCCAGCCCTCCTGCCAATCCACATATATTTGACGTTCTCACTTCGGGATCATCACCGAGGGAGTCTGTTGTAAGCTACTGTTGTTGGTGTTGTTGTTTTCTCGTTCAGGTAGTCATTTTTTGGTCGTGATTTGGGGGAGTCTGTTTTTTGTTAGAGATTTTTCTTAAATGACGTTGTTTATGTTTTGCTACGTGTTCTTCGTCTTGTTTTGAAATTCTATGATCATGGAGAAATGCTTCGAGGCCTAATTCTTCCGAATGGCAAAACTCAAAGCATTGTTCAGTCTTCTTGCATAAATCTTCAGGTATCAGTTGCTTGCAGACGCATTCGGAATTCTGTTCATAAGTGATATTTTTAGGCAATTTAGCTACATCGTTGAATCAGGAAACAAATTAACATGGCTTTTCCTTGTTAGAGAGGCAGGGAAGGGAACATGGGCATCGATATTTGCAATGAAACATACAAGACAGTGTAGAGGCTGTGAGTAGTCTACGGTGTACAAGAAGAATGGGGTGAACTTGGCATATGAAAGATAAACCGGCTGCGAGGATGGGGCGGCAGCTTGTCGGAACTACAGAACATGTTCAGTAAGAGTGCTGCAGGTACACATTCTAGGACAGCTGAAGTGCATCGACCACATCGTGTCCATGTAATGATTATTAAATCTATTCCTTATTGCGGTGCGTTTATAGGTTCGGAAGTTTGTTGGCTAAGCAAAATTTTGCAGCCACGACGTGCAATGGTGGAAGCAGCTGCGATTGTTGGTCGTCGCCCACCGTCTGTCGATGCGGTTTTATCACGTCCCAGAGCCGTTGTCTATTACCAGATGCCTTTTAGGCAATTTGATGGAAGTGCGGCCAAGGCGGCGAGGTTGTCCGATTTCGAGAATGCTCTCCAGAATGCGATCCACGGTGGTGTATCACCACCACATAACAGCAAGAAGCTATTGGCGCCGCTTACGAACGCTGGCAGAACCAGTCCAATGAGGTTGCCAACAAGGTTTTATCACGTCCCAGAGCCGTTGTCTATTACCAGATGCCTTTTAGGCAATTTGATGGAAGTGCGGCCAAGGCGGCGAGGTTGTCCGATTTCGAGAATGCTCTCCAGAATGCGATCCACGGTGGTGTATCACCACCACATAACAGCAAGAAGCTATTGGCGCCGCTTACGAACGCTGGCAGAACCAGTCCAATGAGGTTGCCAACACCACTGAAAGAGCGCAAATTGCGTGATAGACTTAGTCTACCACCACAGGATTGAATGAGCTGTGTTTTTGATCTTCCTAGACACTTGTTGCACTTGTGGGTTTCTTCGATTGGATTTATATCCAATATCGTAATTCTTTAGATTTATATCCACTGGATTAATTTCGCAATTTTATCGTAATTCCCTCAAACGAAAATTAGCACTCAAACTTTTTGAGACTGAGGTGATGCAATGCATTGAGAAGGCATAATGTTCCCTTTCTTTCACTCATTCATTCCAGTTGGTTTGCGATTTTTGTATTTACATAGCTATTTGCGTAGAAAATTTAGTCATTTCAAATTCCATTCCCACAACTCGCTTTAATTAGCGGGATTGATTAGATATCGGTAAGGTGTTTCAAGCTTTCTTGGGGAGTTCAGTTAGGTGTTTTGAGTTCGTTGATTGTTCGTCATATAAGAGATCAATAAGAATTAAACGACCAAATTTGCCGTCTAAATTCTCGCGAATTGTATTCCATTCGCAATGTGTATTTGTACTTAATTCTTTGTGTGCCGGGTCGCTTTGCTCATATTGGCGGTTAGTATGGCTGCTTGCCTTTTGGCACTTCTTTCAACTAGTCTATTTTCTGCAGCGAGAAGGGTTATATGTCGGTGTTTTTGGTCATTTCACTGAAAGCATAACTCGTTATAGTGATCACGTTTCCTATGTAGTTTTTAGGCATTAAAATCAAATGATTTCGACATTAAGGGCGTTGAAATGGTTCTACCCTTCAAAAAAAAAAGTTGTTGGAAAAATCGTATTTTTTTACTGTCAAGTTTATTTTTTTAAATATTGAAACTGAATAAAGTTGAGCATCATATAAATGAACATTTAAAGAGGTAGGTGTTGATTGAGAAGCAATGAAGAAGCGTTAGAATGCGGCTTGCTTCTGCTTTCCGTCTTAGTATTTTATATGGTTTTTTCATTAACTATAACTGTTTTATCGCTGTGGTTGATGTGCCCATTCTGGTTACTGGTTTTAAACTTGCAGTTTTAAATTGTAACGTCGTCTTATGTGTTGTGTTTTGTCGGCTTTCGGACACGCATTCGACAAACAAAAACAAATGCTTTATGTATTTTCGTATGTATAGTTTGTTGTGTTTATGTGTGGGCATCGGTGAAATGCTTAGGCATTTGAAGTGCTTTGCTGCATTGATTGTATTATTTTTATCGAATTTTTTTTTAAGCCAACATGATTGCGGTCACCGAGAATAGGGGCTTATCGAGGAATGCTACGGTAATTTATGCTCACTTTATCCCCCCATCATAGTAAAATTATTGCAGAATTGCGCAATTTAAATATTGATTGTCGAGTTGTATAGAAATTCATTTGCTTATTTTATTCGAAACTTTCGAGTTTATTTATTCAATTGGATTCGCTTATGTTGTTCCATATATTCTGTTGTTTGTTGGCATTTATGCCTCATAAAGTGGGTAAATACTTGGCGATTAGCCCCATTTTATGGCCGCTTCATGTTGATATCTTGTGACGTCGAAAGCTGTTTGCTGCAATTTATGGTTTTTTTTTTTCAAGTTTTTGTATTTCTATAGAGTTTTATTTAAAATCTCGTTGCCGTTCATGAGGGTTTTTTTTTTTATATTTGTTGCCAATGGAATAATATTATTTGGAGGAACAAACTAGAAATCGAAACGTTTGATGAAATTTTGCGCTAAATTATCGTCTATCGATTTCATTGTTTAATAGGTAAGCTATGCGTTGTTGCATATTTCGTGTTCTCATTGGTGACATTACTATGCTCATCATTATTTATTTGAATTATTTCAGGCTGGTCATTGTATTCACTGTTTTTTTCTTTTTGTTTTTGTTTTTTTTGCAGTTTTCAGATTGAACTTTTTTGAACTCGAGCTTGTCGTTTTAATTGCATTGGAAGAGTGTGAGGATGGTGCTACGAATATGGTAATGGTTTGGCGCTTAAGGCTGCAACCGTTCATGAATATGAACATATTGGTACTGTAAATAAGGGCTAAACGGATTGAGGACAGGTCTCGGAATGGGGAAATGTTTTCAAGTTTAATGCTTTGCTTCACAAAAATTTCTTCAATGCAATTGCAAAAACGTGAAATATCTCATAGAAAGAAGTGTTAACAAATGATACATATGCATTTTGAAGGCACAAAATTCATTTAATGGAGGGAATGTTCGTTACGATATCAGTTCTAAATTTTGTAGCGCAATCAATTCATTCGACATAATTCAGTTTAAACGTTTCTAGCGCCTCAAACATCAATGAGAACATATGTGGAATATCGCCATATCATCGAGTTGCTTTATTTGGGGTGACTATGGCATACAGCGTTAGATTTGATGGTGTCTTCTGATGTTCTGGTGGCCTCAGACAAAAAAAAAAGAAATTTCGTTGCAGTTGGCTACAATTTGTTTAACTTTACGAATGGAACTTTCTGTTCGTTGTGGATATGGAAATCACTTAGCCGTATCTAAAGACCGCGATGTCTAAAGCGGATTATTAACAAAGAGAGCGGAGACTTAGCCACCAAGCGTTGCAGGACGGCTGCGCCCTACAGTGTTTGACGCTTGTAAAGTGATGCATGTGTACCGCTGAAAGTTGCTTTCGGTCATGGGCACTTGGGTCATAGCACGACTATTAGATCTGCTGAGGTGAGCCTCACAAACATGCGGCGTTAGTCTCAACGTATTGCGAGGTTAATATGTTTTTTAATAAGAGTGTTCGAATGTGAGTGATTGCTTTCGGTTGACAATAAATAAACATTTTATTCGAGTTGAAGGGTGGAAATATGTGCCTATCTCATTCATATCCGATAAATAAAACTTCTATCACAAAATATTGTCGACTTCCTCTTCATTGAACTTCGTTTCTTTCTGAGCGTAATTTGCAAATACAATAGAGTGATTTTTATTTGCTAAGCATAGGTTATAATCTTTGAGGAAAACTGATGGATGTTTTTGAAAGCGCAGAATAAGTTTAGTGCTTGCAGCATTTAGTTGAATCATCAGCTTTAATTTCGTCGATCGAATTGCTTTACAACTAAATTTGCAATTCTTATTTGCTGCTTTGATAAATTATTCAAGATTAGATTCCGATAATCTTTTTCTTTAATGTTGTTGGATGAAGCAGTTATCTAACCTATATAAAACCACATCCGTTATGCTATTTATTGCTTGATAAAAACAACGGACAACTTGTTTTCGCTGATGTAAAATGATGGTCATAATTGCAATAACTGATAAGCTTAAAAATCATGCATAGTCTACAATCTCGTAGGTTGTATTTGAGGTATTATGAGAGGTGATCCAGAATATCGCAAGCACGTGACACCTTTTTTTGGCTGTGGAATTGCCATTATTACATCAACTCCGTTTTATTCGCTCCGCTTGTCCCAAGTCTACTTGTGTGAAAATAGTATATGTGATTCAACGGCTGTTAAAATTCGCAAATGATGACCCAACTGAAACTCTCAAAAACGCCTGAATTACACCCCCTCTCCTTCGTACTCCTACCATTTGTGCACCGCCATCTTAAAGTAACACTAAATTTTGAAGTTAAGTAGAATTCAGAGGTGAAACATACGTTGGAAAATTTTTGAGAGTTGTTCGTAGCCGTCCTTGACGGCAATTCGACTCATCGTTTCGTCACCGATGAGTTGGCGTCGATTCAGCGTCGTTTTTTATCGTCCGTCGATCGTTGAAGGGAACGCGAATGCACCGTTACAACACAATGCTCATTACACCCCTCTTCCTCACCCCATTCATTCACTCACTCACTTTCTGTCTATATACGATTTGGTTGTGCCCTTTAGGCAGTGATTCGCTTCATTGCAAAAGAATTTTAGTGGATCAAAGTGATTGATGTTATAAGCGTCATTGCAGATACAGTATGATATTGCATTGTTTCATTGTGTGCACTCTTCTTTATGTGTCCTATCTGACTGTTGTTATGTGTTGAGGCAAGAATTTATATACTCCTTTATGGTTACTGCCTCATTAATTGGTTGATAAGTAAAGACAATTGTCATTCAGCCAAGGTAACGGCCTAGTTACGTTTTTTGCTAGTTGCTTATCTTCTATGCTAATAGCAAATTGCATGTCCTTGTTAGGGTTTTTTTGTCCAGTTATTTTTGTTGTATACAGCACTTTTATCTATCTATGACAGATATTTTCATTGTATTAATTTTAAAAGCATTACAAGTTATCCATCATTACTCATACAATCAATTTTGTNCATTTCTGCAAAGGAGAGGATTTAGAGATTTTATTGATAAAAATGCGGGACGCAACAGAATTTCGGAATTTTCAGGTGATATTAATGAAAAAACTTTCGAAAATTTGGATATTAAAAATGCAAAATGATTGGAAAATCTACCTGAGGAGAGGTGCATTTCTTCTTCGTGCTCCTCTACAGTTGCTGCATATGTTGTTGATAAGTACATACACACAAGCACATATGCCTTTGCAGCAATATTCAGTGAAACGTAAATATGCGAAATGGCGTAGAACATTTGATAAAACTAATCACTATTACAAAAAGTGGGTGGGAAAGCGCATTGGAGGAGCTAGCACAACATGTGCTTTTTCGCCATTTGGCTCACCAAACCAGGCAGTTGCGTCAATAACTGAAAAGTAATAAAAATGCGCGCACTGATATATCTCTGTTTTATTTTTTCGAGAAGGACTCGTTTTTTTGAGACCCAGCTGATCTGAGATGATCAAATGAGTGGGTAAAAGTTGCGCTGGGCAATTGGTTGGGTAATTTAAATGCCGAATTGAAAGATACCCATAGAGTGTTCATTATGCATAGCTTTAGCTTCAGCTGTTCTTAACTTAAATAACTGAACAGATAGGCGCACGTATACAAATGCACAGGTGTGATACTTGCTGATAGATACGACGTTGCTATGACGCGTTCTACAGATGCAAATTTGTGAGTGCGTATAAATGCATATCACAAAAGCGTATTTATTTATAATGATGCGACACGTTGAGGTTGAGAGAAGTTAATTTTACAATGTGCTTTCCAGCCTAAATGGGTAAACGGTAAATTGCAGCTGCCACATTAACGAGCTAGCTGTAGGCGTAATTCAAAGTTACTTCGGAAGGGACCGTTGGGATGTCATCTATTATTGATTCGAGAAATATAAAACAATTTTGATTTGCCTAGATGCATTTGCATATTTCCGTATAGTTGTCACCTTCATTAGTTGATCGATATGCAATCGTTTTCCTCATTCAGCCGATTAGATCCGATATTTAGATATATTAATTAATTTGAGATGCGAACTTGGAAGATACCTGAACAGTGCTGTTATGTTGGATTACTCCTCTTAAGAAGTGATATCTCAGACAGGGCGGAAATGAGTCGGATGGTTGGTGTTGTGTGAGATCAAACATGAATGGGAGAGGGCAAGGTCGTCTGCATTACGGATTGCTGCCGACCGATGACCATTTTGTTATTTGGAGTGTTGATTCGTCGCTAGTTCATGCTTGCATAGTGGTTGTGTGCGGGTCTTATTTGTGTCGAAGAAGAAAGGCAATAGATGTGTGGTTATTTTAGGAAACGTTTGACGTATGAATTTGTTAAAGAAATAGTTTTATTTTGGAAATCAAAACATCACCTTTTTGATAAGAATTTTTACAATATCTAAAATTGGTGCCATCAGTTGGTGTTTTGAACTTCGTAACATTGAGAGTATCGTTGTTGGTGTTAAATAGTGGCAGTATCTTTCATTTCGTTTAAAAGGGGTTCCTTTGAGCTAACTTAATTGTTGAAATCAGCTGGAGTATAAAATCTAGAACGTTGCTTCTCTTGGTCAAATATTATTGAAGCAATTTCCCTCAAAAACCAAGTTCGCTCTAAATTGCGACTAATTGCTGGTGATGTCGAAGAGTTTGACTAAGGATTTAATCCGTGGAAACCCGCACAAACGTAATGGTTGCAAATATTTCTCCTAGTTTTCGAAGACAGACTGTTGCGTTTTCATTATGATTACTGCGTTATTGTGTTACGATCAAAAGTATTCGTTTGCGTGTCATAGCGTTGTGAATGGAAATTTATTCGTCGTTTTCAATAGTTTTCATTTTTTCAACCGATACTCTCGTCTTAAATTTAATCTTATTACGTTATTGAATTTATAAACAAATATTTGCGAGTGGTTTTTTAATATGCAAATTTGTGTATCAAAAATAATGGAATCTTCTCTTTTTTTTCTACGAGATGTTATTAAAAGCCACCTTCCCGTATAGTGCAATATTAAATTCGACAAATACAATTAACGGCTTTGGGGTGAACTATAGATTGCTAAAAGTGACTGCAGTTTTGCATATTCAAGGATATTTTACATCCGATTGACGCATAAAAAATGCAATATTAATTTCGATCTCTTTTCCATGCTATATGTANTAATATTTAAAGTATATTTAAACCGTAATATATTTAAATCAATTAAACAGTTGTTCTTTTGAATTTCGTGACAATAAAGGTGCCATTATTGGTGTTAAACAATGGGACTACCTTTTATTCTGATTAAAAGGAGTTCCCTTCACCTACATTAATTTTTAAGTTCCCTTCACCTACTTTTATTTTTAAAGTCAGCCGGAATGTAAAATGTTTCCAAGAGGAATAGCAAAATACATGTGTGCTGCACCAAATGCGCGCATCTACTTTGATCGTTGACTTCTACTTTCAACGGCACGAGTAATGAATAACTTGCTCTCCTTCATCTCCATTTTGCTCAATACCCCTATCCCTTAGAGCATTTGATTGTTCCATTCGATGAATGGAGTTACTCTTAAGTGCATGCTCATCGGTGGTTGTGTGTTTATCGGCAGTGTGTACTATTTTCATTCGATAAATGTTCATTATTGTTCATTTGATTTGTTTATACAATTGTTCATTTATGTGTACTAATAATAATACCCATTTCGTTTATTCGATAGAATTGCCCTTTAATGACCATATCCAGCATTTGGCAAGCATATTTTACCTTTCTTTATCCTGAACATTATTTCAGTACCAAATACGATCCCAAATTACGTTCTTCAAACATTGACTGACGGATGCCTACCATTTCATAATCGCGCAGATTTTATTGGCGTCGGTAATTGCTGCTCATAAACTCTATGCATCTGGCTATTGTTTGTGGTATCGGTGCGATAGACATACATCCGTATAGTCTGCCATAGAATTTACCTTCAGGAAGATCTCACCGTTACGGTGTGCCTAATGAGTTCTTAATGAGTTTTATTGAGCGTCTATGCAATCTGAAGTTTGTGTTATTACTTCAGCTGTATTAGTGGTTGCTTAATGGCGCCATTGCCACAATAGATAATTTTTGTGTTAAATTATTTTTTTCTCATAGTCAGAGGGAATGCTATTGTGTTAAATTATATGATTAAGTGACCTTACATCATGAACATTACATCTTTCATATCCTCCACTTTTCTCAGAAATAGCCATAAGAGCTTTCCTATTTTAGGCGTAAAGTCTCCATACTTTACCCGACCAAATGGAAATGCTTCCCTCAGTCGCTCGTTTAGGTTATCGCCTCGTAAGTTAGAGCATATTTTTCGCTCTCTCTGAATTTTCTATGCTATTTATTTCGTTCCTTTCATTTTTCGGAACCAAAATGGCTCTACACAGCGTTTTCAGTTTTTTTTTTTTGGAGGTGTAGAGGTTATGATATTGCGGCATAGGGCATTGTTGCAATGATTGATAATCACCTCAAAGAAGCCAGTGGGATAGGACGTTTAAGATGTACAGATGGTCCGTGCATCCATCCATCAATCACTCGATAATGACAGATGGCCGATACTCAATCCAGTTTGCTTGCCGCCAAATTCAAAAACAAATAGGCAATCTTTTCCATAAGACGCGTTCTTTCAGCGTTTTATTTCTTGCTACAAATGAACCTCGCTTACTTTACTACTTTCAGAGTTTAGAATTTTTATAATACTGACTTAGCTTTGGCACAGCTAACTCAAGAAGGGGTTTATGAAGATTTTGTTGATTTTAGAAGTCTTTTATAAAATTACTTTATCGTATTTTGGCACTCGTTGTAGGTCAGCTATCTCACAACACGACCCCCTATCAGTCTTTAACAAAACGGCCCTTATCGATCTCCCACAACAATTTCGACCCTATCAATCGACAGCCCCTCTCCTGTTTGCTCAATTGCAGCCATTGTGGGCTATCTGCTTTCTCCATGGTTATCACCAATCTCTACTCCCTTCTTCTTCCCCCCCCCCCCCTTATCATCCTCTCCTTTGTCCCGTCTTTCTTTTGAACCACAATGTGGGTCAAGCATCCTTCAGTTGCTCAATTCCTATATTTATGCTGCATCGAATTTTTATCACAGACTTTTAATGCACACAATTAACGCTAAGAAGCGTTTGCATTAATTGGGCATTGACGCTGTTATCAATTTTCATGACGTTTAATTGTTTCCTATGGCAATTTTTACAAGGAGTCATAAATTTTTGAACTTTATTTCTTCAAACCTGATTGCAAGAGGAAAAACCAGAGTAATGAATTGCATCACTTTTTTCAACTGCACTTTTTGAATCATCGCGATCGCTGCTTCTGTTATCACTTCCGACCCTCGACCAACCGTAACATGGCTTTACATGTTCTCTTGTCCGCCGTCATGCAGGTTTCTATTTATTTTTTTCTACTTTCCGCTCCCATATGTTTTTCGCTTAAAAGAAAACAGCATATTAGAAGGTAGTACCTGTTTGTCTGTCTTCTTGTCTGCAGATTTCAACTTCAAATCTACAGCACAGACTTAGATAAATCTTTCACATTTCGTATATCCAGGCTTATTCTTTGTTTGGATTCCGTCTCAATAATCTCGACCTTTTCAATTTATGACCTGTTATATTTTTCTACTCTTTGAGGCCCCGGGTTCGAACCTTGCTGAGGTGAAAATACGGTGCTAGATATAGTTGTTCATGCAATCAAACAGAATTGCTTAGGCGCGACCTTCCTTCTACTGTTCCCATACCCCTTCATCCCCCACCGCTCCTTGGCTTGTAGCGACTTCGCAGCCGAATGATTCCGTTGCAGATATGAGACCTATTCTTAGGAAGTAAGTTAAGAATTCTTCAGATTTTACTATTTAGCGGCTTTTTTAAATGACAAAGTGGTCATGGAACTTAGGTTTATCGAGCAAGTTACGGGTTTACGAAGGCCTCGTTATCGGATCCGTTTGGCATCCCAATTAAAATTGTTTTCGAGCATCATTTTCATGTTCATTGGGCCATTTTGCGAATATCATATATTATTTCATTCCGTGTAGGATAGTTCCTCGCCTATTTCCTTCTCATATTCTTTTGAGGACATCGTTCCAGACCCAACGACGTTACAGTTGATCATTAGCAGTTTAGCGTAAACATCGCACTTTTTTCACTCTCCTCATTTCCCATTGTGTTAATTCGTTGGAAAGAAAACTTTACTGATAGAGATTGAAGCGATAGACTTTCATTATAGCAGCACTATGAAAGTCACTTTTTCATAGAATGGCCTAAACATGAAATTCGATGACTTAACGGAAAGATCGAAGGCTATTATAGAGAGATTGCAAATTTTACATTAAGCAACCAATCAATGAAGAATATTTTGATGAGTTTCAAGTGGAATATTTGCATTCATTTTCGTGCGTAATACTAAAGAAAGTATGCTTTCACAGCTCACAAAGTAATAGAAATTGTCAAGAATCTCTTAGGTTTTTTGCTGTTTTAATTCCATTTCCATTTTCGTTGTTCCGTTTCCATTTCCAAATATTTGCATATCCATTTTCATCCGTAGTGGAGATGAAAGAGCTGCAAATTAGTGAAATATCTTAGTGATCACATCAACATTCCATAGGTCATCGTTATGAAATCGAATCTCTTATATACTTCCTCTACATATATTGCGAGTATATTTTATAATTACATAGCAAGTCAATACTTATTAAGATTTAATGGGAATATGATAATTGAATTATTATCGAAATATGATAATTAAATTGTCATCGGAATACAATAATTAAATTATTATGAAATAAAATCAATTCCATCGAAAATGCCCATCACGGAAGTGAAATCTTCCACTCATCGTTATGAAGTCGTTTTTTTCTGAGTGCGCTCTTCATTTCCTTAATGAACCAATGGGTTCATTATTTTTTCCCTCGAATTAATATTGCATATTCAGTGAAGTGAAGTAATTGTTGGATTGAACGTCATCAGTGGGGGTGTACATGTGCGCTTAATATATAAGCTTTGCACTTTACAATTGCCATTCCATATAAGGGTTCAGTGATTGCCACATAACGTGTCGTTGGGTTGGTCGATTCGCTAGTCGTCCATATTACGACTATAAATCAAAACAACCTTTATATGACAGTTCCAGTTAGTCTATCAATGAGGTGAGAAGATGGATTACCTTTTAACAATTTATATTTTCATTCGATCGCTCGATTATATTCCAGTTTCTTTCAACCAATTACCGTAACATTCTAACTGTGTGACCGTTTGCAACTGCTGAAGTAACACTAATGACTATTACAGTACACTAAAGGGGGATAAGGGTGGAGGGATGAGTTGTTGCGAGATTATTACATAGCAAATGGTCTATGTAGATTTCTACGCAGCGCATATTATTTTACATCGTTCGACGATTTTTACACTTTTAGTAATGATTGCTTTGCACTCGTTTATTATTTAATTATGCTGATTTGATTTATTCTCGAAGAACACGAATGATTGATTTAGTTGAATAAATGGAGAATGAACAAGCTACATAGCATCACATGATGCTGTTATGAAATAGAAGGGTTCTGCTCGAAGATGAAAGTGAGAAACTGCGCGATTTCCTATATGATAAGGCAATCCTAAATGCACTAATGTATTTTTTATTTCAATCATTCGAACGTCAGCTATTAGCACGACTTATTAAATGTTGCAGGAAGAGATATTCGAGTCCGCATTTTGAATGAGCTTCTTATATGTATTATTAGACACCTATGCGTTGATGTATCCTATATCTAAAATCCCTAATCAAACTACAGTCTTCTCTGAGGTTTTATCAAACATTATTTTGAGGGTTTCTGCTTAGGCTAAGTATCGACAGTTAGATTGAGTATTATTTTCGGCTGCGCTTTCTTGACTTTATATTTATTATTCAGCGTTACGATTTATTTTTATTTATGTGGCCATTACTATGTTGCCAATTAAGCACGCACTTAATTATCGCCAATAATTTGTTTTCAGATGCACATAAGCGAGTCTTGCTCGACGTCATTTCGACCTTTTTGCAAATGCGCTATGCGGTCGATGCGAAAACTATTCTCGAGAGGTGCCGGTGCGGTCAAGGATCGTATTCTGGGACGATATAGAAAGCGAAGGATCACATCCCTGCCACTTGAGCTACAACTCAATATTCTGTCGTTCTTACCGCCTCAGGATGTGCTCATAGCGAAGGGAGTATGTCGCAGCTGGCACCATATCATCACGCATCATCCAACATCCGTACAAAGATTCCCCGTTGAATTGACAATAAGGTATCTTGAAATATGCTTTACTTTGAGATTTAGTTGACAACTGTTTCGTCTCGCACTTATGTTTATTATATTTAACAACTTTTCACTATCACTGGAATAAGTGGACGGATTAAAAGTGAAAATAGTTCTACCTTCTTTTGCCAAAAAAATTTTTCAACCTTTATACTTTTTGCTCATCCTCTTCAATACGTACTTGTTCTCAGTTATTACTGTTTTCATTGTTCTTTCAAATTCTCATATTAACTTCATTTAATTTTACTTGTTGCATTTCCTGTTGAACATTTCATTATTATGTGAGCATATGATACTTCAACATCTTCCTATGAAGTGATCTCTTTGAATCTTCATATGTCCTAAAACCTTATGGGTTCATCACTCGAAAGTGCTAGTTCTAAAGCTATTTTTTTTTCTTTCTAGTAGAGAATTGTTTTCCACTGTTGTTCCATCTAGCAGAGAAGGGCTTCTCTTTTTAAACGCTTATTTACGGTTATTTTATGGCGACGGAAAAATACTGAAAATGCTATTGGAAAGCAATTTTCAGTTCAATTTTAGAGTGCATAATTTCGGCGTTGAAGTGGAAAGTAATATTTGTGAGAGTGTGGAAATCATCCAAAATATAACGCTTTAGATGCGCATAGAGAGTTTTATGGAGAGGGTAGGGGAAAGGAAGTGTACATAACAGTCTAAAATCACCCATCGTAATAGAGTTTTCGGTTTAAGTGTTTTAGAGGCTAGTCGTCGTCTTAGAGGTTTCTTTAAGGCGCCCTTAGTCTTACAAATGTCTACCTCCGGTTTCAGTTGTTGTGGGCAATCAAAACTTTGGGAGGTGAAAAGATGAGGAGTTTGGGAACGTTTGGAAAGGGAATTATAGGGGAAGGGGGGGGGGGGAGTTGGCAAGGCGAGTGATTGCGTTGTGAAGAATAGAATAGCTTCCCTCCTTTCGACTTAGCGCAAATGTCTATCGCAATGATGAATTCTGATGCATATTCGGGCCACTTACAATAGTATTGTAGAACATATTGACAGACGACGTAAACTTCAGGAAACAAAACGATGGGGAAAGTGAAGTTTGGGTGCAGATAAAGCAGCAGTCGGAACGGATGAAGTGTGGTAGTCAGCTATTTCCTTCGAAGTTTACGGTGGCTTTCGATAAACTTCACTCCTACAACGATTTTCTGCGGCATTGTATCGTTCGGTCAATTGTTCTCGATGGGAATCCTTGCCAGACAAGGGGAAAAGGGATACGTACAAGAATTGGCCTCCTTGACGCAGATACAATTCGTGACGTGATCGTTCTGCTGCAATTACTGAGGAAGCCGAGGCGACTTATGGAACTGCATAGTTTCTCGTTAATCAATTGGAGTGTTGCCGAGGTTGTGAATTTGGGACTTTTCATACTTACGAACATTCAGAAATTTTTTTAAAAGACCTATTTGAACTTCGATTTGAATTTTTTCGGTGTAGGCTGTGTGTGCCAATGTAAACTGGATAGCCGAAGTTGGAGCTAGAATTGATTTCGATACTAGTCAAGGAGTTGTTTTATTCGTAGCAACAATTGCCTCGAATGAAAGTTATGGCCACTTATTTGAATAGGCAGTTTAGTGAAGAATCGCACAGGATAGTACTTTGAGTTTAGCTCACCTTTAAAGTTTAGAAGATTCATCGATGAATTTCTTCATGAGTGAAACAACCGTCTCATTTTTAATGCAAAATGATGCTAATGATAGTTTTAATGTAACATAAATTGATGAACTTTTCATGAAGATATTTACCGATCAAATTATGAGTTTCATCAGTTAAACTTTCAAAAAGCTGAATTTATAGCCTTTCTTAATGAAAAATTCGCTCGATGAGTAAACAAATTTTCGAAAATCATTGCTAAATGTGTTCCTTGTTCGCTTCCTATATTAGTATGAATACTCGGTTATCATGTAATCGGCTAGAGTGATAGGTAACTTAATGAAGCCTGAGTGGATGAACTCTCTACCAAATCGAATGGTGCAAATCTAAACCATCGATGGATTTTCGGACTTTTCGGTAGATTTATGAGTATTCATCGGTACAATGATTGACAAATGCCACAAATCTGTGAACATGCAAATCGGTGATAGATTGGACGAATATTTCCTTATGAGAAATTGAAGGGTCCCGCAGAAGGAGAGTAGACTTGAGTCAACGAGCGATTTTTTCGTAATCAGATTCAAGCTTTCTTTGATAGTTATCGCCGTAAGCACAAACTTTATCACTGTTTTCGGTAATGGGATGAATTTTCAAAATCTCCACTAAATTTCCTAAATTCCGCAATTAATTTGGAAATTCTTTAGTGAGATTACGTTCAGAAATATCGCTTCTCATGTTAATGAGAAGTGGGCAGTTACGAAATGTTATCATATGCAATTTTTGTTGCTACTAAATGAATTTTACTTTCTCATTTACTAATGATTCGTTTTGCTGAGCACAATAACGACAACAAGGATCCCTTATTATTTGAATCATTGTAAATGAACAAGTTTTTTTGTTAAGAGCATTGAGTTTTTCGAAATAATAACACGGCACATATAAAACATTTGAAAAAAATTGAGTGTTTTAAGGGCGAATACGAAATGCTCGATGAGATGATGCAATTGGTTCTTGCTGCTCCTCTAGAAGCACTTAAGATTGATGCACTTTATGGCATTCGTGGAAAATTTTCGTCAGAGACTCTCACATCTCTATTAGGCAGCAATATCCAGGTATTATCATTCTTTATTGTTTCCTCATTTTGAAAACAATGTAATGATGCAATTGAAGGACCGAAACGCTTTTAGTGGAAACTTTTTGGGGTAACAGAAGTGCGATCAATCGTTTTCATTAAGCGGGACACTTTGTGCGAGGCACATTCAATCAGTTCATAAGCCACCACTAATCATATATATATATATATATATANAATGCGGCTTGGCAATGCTTCATCAACAGATATGTTATATGTCCAGAAAACATTCACGTAGTGAGGGGATTATAAAGGAAGGGTTAAGCCTGTGCCGAATAACTTGGTGAACTCTTAAAGTTAAACGAGGGTTGGCGTGCTTCTAGCGGATTTGGTGAAAATAGTTGTTATTTGAAAACGTGAAAATGTTGCCTACAGGCTGGACCCAAACATGTGGCCTTCTGCTTGCAATCTACGAATAACGTTTTCGTTCCCCTTTCTGAGCCGCACTAAAATTGGTAAAGTTTGATTAATCGCGATAGAGAAAACTAATGTAGCTGGACGGCAAGGGTGTAGGTAATTGAGGGGTGGGAAGAGAGCGATCGCTGTAAAATTCCGAGAGGTCTTTTTTATGACATCAATTCCATGAGCACTCGCAGAGAATGTCGCGGGAGAGCCGTTGGGATGACTTCTGAGCTAAGTTTACGGCTTATGAGACTCTCAAAACGTGAAATTTTGGGACACCTTTGATGCTATCTCCCTCCCCGTCTCCCATTTTCCCACCATTGGAGCAGCATTAAGCACTCTGACGTTTTTCCTCTCTAACCCTACATCGTTAGTCTCAGGATCAAGAAATTGTTGAACTGAGCAGACTGCTTAAGAAGAAATTGGTAGTAAACTCCTCAATCATATTTGCTTATCTGTTTTAATGTTGTTCATGTATATTCAAAGACGGGTGAGTACACGTTGTTCACTGTTCGAGGAGCATTGCAATCAAAAATGTCACTATGGCTTCTTTAGAATGAATTTTTTTCAGAATCTGATGGTTGATTTCCAATATTTTCGGAAATTTGGCCTACAGAAATCGACGAATGATCGTATATTGGACGAGTTGCTTTCATTTGGTGCAGGACGCAAGCTTTTTCTCAAGAATATTCCTTATGCTGATGATAAAGTCATTGAGCTAGCTGAGGTGCGTGAAAGTTGCTTATGATAGTCGCTAATTTGTTAATGCTATTCCAAGTTAAAAGTAAAATAGAAACAGAGGCTATCGTTGCTTGAAGTCAGAGTGAGTTTAACTCAGATAGCAGACAGAGGCTCTAGCAGCAAGTTGAAACACTTGTTCGTATGAGGATCCAAAATCTTAATCCCAATATTGTGTCAGTGATGCGAATATGGGATATCTTCACCAACACTCCCTATCGTAATTTGCTTCTACAAGCGAGCATTGCTTTATTTATTCATTGCTTTATTTATGTGCAAAGATATCCAAGAATGAAAAATGCTAGTTGATATTTCTTGCCGATGCTATTTGTTGAAATTGAATATGAGATTGTTATTGATACTCAGTTCCTCCATCATTTTGTATCGCGTAAATCCTCTAGTAGTTAATTGTAATTGCTAACGTAATGATTTAAGTGCTTTGTAACGGTAAACGAAATTCATAGAGTAGCCTATATTATTTGATGAAATGATTGACTAGCAATCCGTACCGATAGGTCACTATCAGGCGTCAGGTTTACCACTTATTACATTCAGTCTCTAAGGTTCAACCACCACTGTCTCGAAGGTTCTATGAAGTCTAAAGGATTGACCAAATTGCTACCTGCCTAAAGTTCTGAAGTGAGAAGGTGAACTCTGGAGGGAACAGTTGTACCTTTGCAAATCTCAGCACTGAGTAATTAATCACTTCACATGGGTTGTTGTTGCAGCATAGGTTATGTTGAAAACGTTAGATTGGAGTGATTAAAGATTGCATTTCAGAGATGGTCTATGCAGAAGTTGCCGTTATTCGAAGGGAGGTTGACGCTGAAAGTGACAAATGCACGACGTATACTACCATTGCCCCGTTCAACAAAGCAACGCTTCAACAATCGCTACAATAAACACTTTTTCGTCGAAGTTTCTGTTAAAAATAAGGTCTGCTGAGTTTATTTCCCGTGAAGAAAGCAAATCACATATTTTCAAGCAAATAAAAAAGAAAAGAATGCTTTCAGAATAATCGACATTAATGTAATGTGAAGAAAAGGCGGCGGCCGCACAAATTTTCCTCTATGCGCACTTCATGACGTTTTGAACCTTTTTATCTTAACGGCTTAAGCAGATTTTCAGTTAATTTTCATCGCATTCGATAGATTCACTCGAGAGCTTGCAACTTTTTTCATTTTCTTTCAGATTTTTATTTCCCATTTTGAGTATTTGAATATCTTGCGAAGAGAATTAATTCATCTACTCTCTCAGAAACGTCTAATACTCAAAAGCTTCATTTTCTTGTTTCACTATTTTAGATAACTATACAGCTTCAAACGGGTACAGAGATACAGAGTGGTTCACCACTGAATTTACATATAACCGCCTACAATGCTGGTGAGGACATCTTCTCTGGTGAGAGGAAAACAAAGATTCATGTAAGTTAAATAGTCTTGTGTTAATTCGCTTTTTTGTTATTAGTTTTTATATTGTCGCATCATATGAAAGCAGTCAACGAATTATTTGGAAACTCAGCTCATTCATCTAATGTTCAGCTTTTTTGATTCTTCTGAACTCACAAATTTTCCATCCGATTCGTTCGTCGCAACCGAAAAAATTTTCGGCTAGATGTCTTTGTTTGTCATCTTCAAAATATTTTAGATGTCTTTGCTCCTTTTGTTGCTTCCATCCTTTCGCCTTTTTTGGCTCCGTCAACATCCAAAAATTCCACTTCTTGCAGTACCTTTTGCTTCTATGATTTTCAACTCACTTCATCGGGCAGCAATCGAATGTTGTGCAATTGAAGATAACAGTTTTTCTTTTTTACCTCAGCATATTCGAAATAAATCTATGTTGCATATGAAACCCTCTTCAATTATTGCTAGAGCATTTTTCTCTGAGAGGTGCGCTACTTGAAATTTTTATGTATTTTTTGATGAAATATGGTGTAAAAAATTCTTCAGATTTTTCGCCTTTCGAGTGATATGAATTTATATCGCTAGTGTAGTGGTTAGAATATTTCCCGTTTGATTGTTGATTTACAAGCTATTTCGTTTTGAGAATCTGGCGGCAATATTTTTTTCCTATTTAAAGAGAAAGTCGATCCGTGCGGAAATTTGTCTCGAACTTGGAAGAGGTGCGCTCAAATATGGCCTGAATATTACTAGACTACGACCTTTTATAGTGCAGAGGGGCAAACGAAAGTATTTGAGGTAGTGAACTGTGGATCGAGCTGTATCGCTGTCAATGTTCGCATGAGCAATCGCAACTGTAAGGTCGATCCTAATTTCTTTGTGATGTTCGACACGAAGGATCTCTACTTGACAGCGCCCAATAAGTGCCCTCAAGAGGATACTGTAAGTTTAAACTGATACTGTGAGTTTAAACTGATACTGTAAGTTTAAACTTCACTAAGTGCAGATTTTCAGTATCCTTTTTATGGACTGGAGAATTTTGTTATCTACTCTCTCTGTTGAGAGGATTTTTCATGCAATACAAAAGTTTCAAGGTTTTAAAGTACTGTTCAAAATTCTCCTCATTTACGCATTCAATAAATTCGCATTTGCAGCAACAATTTGCAAAAAAAACATTAAAATTACAGTGTGTGCGTGTGTGTGCAGATGCATACATGATAATTTGCTGGCATTTCTGAAACTGGTTGGTTTGGTGAGCGGAAATGCAAAAGTGCATATCATGTTAGCTTCTCATATGCGCTCTTAAACCTACTTGAAATTATTTTTAAGACTGAATTTGCAATCGGAAGCTGAATTTTTCTCCATCTCTTGCCCAAAATTGTTTGTGTTGCAATGAAATCTTTTGGATAGGTTGCTACAAGTTATAGTTTGAAGCTCTACTGAAGTGATTCAAAGAAATGTTCATTGAAAGATGAGGAAAAGGTTAAAATTTTTTCAGCATATTGGCTTATTTAGTTTTCAAAAAAAAGAATTCGAGAGCGCTAGCAAGAATAAAAATCTTTGAGATATGATGACATAGGAAGTAAATTCATTGAAAAAGTGTTCCTACTTATTTGTACCGGTAGTGGCCTTGTCGTTTCTTTATTCTGTCAATTCTTTTTAAAGGATTATATTAGATTTCGATTACTGGAATGTTGAGTATGTTCAATAAATTAGCACCCTTTTATGTCTAAAAAATTACCATCCATATCACTTAACTGTCTATATGCCTGAAGAGTGTGTTTAAGCATTTTAGTTATTTGCTTGAAGAAATATGTTTGCGTTATTAAATAATAGACTAATGAATTTGGAAGTAAAATTCCCCTATCTTGAATGCACTTACAAATGTTATTGAATCTTACCCGTTGGGAATCGAGACTGAATGAGAGGAAAGGCGCTATCTTGAAGGAAAATCAATAAGGGCCTAATGAGTATGCCCACAGTTTTTTTTGCATTGCTTATGGTAATATTTGTTTGGATTGCAATATGCAATCGTTGTGAGACTCCGTCTCCACCATAACTATTCGTTCTTTGTTTATAGTAAAAATTGCATAAGGGGAAATTTCTTATCGAACTTTGAGATTGGCAAAAAATTGCAATAATGCGCTAATTTATTTTCAAAGTTTAATTTTTTTTTTCGATGAAAATTCTTTTAATGCATTTTAAACAAATATGAACATCTATAGGTCATCATTGCTTTATTAAGAGTGACGCTTTAATGCATTAAATTTAGAATTACTATTGAAATTATATATCGATGCTTTATTTAATGAGAAGAATTTTCAGCTGAAAGGGAAGAATGTTAGAAATTGATGAAAATAGTTTTTGAAAGAAACAATAAATACTCATAAAAGTGGAATAGGAAATTTTTCGAAAACCAGAAGAACGCATAGCACAAATAAAGAACTAGTTTCATTGAAATGATACGAGCACACATCTTAGATGGATAGTTGAAAGAGAGAAATGGATGAACAACATGAATTTGACACACTAATTGTGAAAGCGTTTTTTGAAAGTACAGAGGTGAAACAACGCGAAGAGAATTTAATATAGATTAATTGATGATTTGAAATCCTATATAGTTCATCACTACGATCCAAAATTAAACATCGGTCGTGAAGTTTAGCTTGAATGTTTTTTTTTNAAAGATTCATGTAAGTTAAATAGTCTTGTGTTAATTCGCTTTTTTGTTATTAGTTTTTATATTGTCGCATCATATGAAAGCAGTCAACGAATTATTTGGAAACTCAGCTCATTCATCTAATGTTCAGCTTTTTTGATTCTTCTGAACTCACAAATTTTCCATCCGATTCGTTCGTCGCAACCGAAAAAATTTTCGGCTAGATGTCTTTGTTTGTCATCTTCAAAATATTTTAGATGTCTTTGCTCCTTTTGTTGCTTCCATCCTTTCGCCTTTTTTGGCTCCGTCAACATCCAAAAATTCCACTTCTTGCAGTACCTTTTGCTTCTATGATTTTCAACTCACTTCATCGGGCAGCAATCGAATGTTGTGCAATTGAAGATAACAGTTTTTCTTTTTTACCTCAGCATATTCGAAATAAATCTATGTTGCATATGAAACCCTCTTCAATTATTGCTAGAGCATTTTTCTCTGAGAGGTGCGCTACTTGAAATTTTTATGTATTTTTTGATGAAATATGGTGTAAAAAATTCTTCAGATTTTTCGCCTTTCGAGTGATATGAATTTATATCGCTAGTGTAGTGGTTAGAATATTTCCCGTTTGATTGTTGATTTACAAGCTATTTCGTTTTGAGAATCTGGCGGCAATATTTTTTTCCTATTTAAAGAGAAAGTCGATCCGTGCGGAAATTTGTCTCGAACTTGGAAGAGGTGCGCTCAAATATGGCCTGAATATTACTAGACTACGACCTTTTATAGTGCAGAGGGGCAAACGAAAGTATTTGAGGTAGTGAACTGTGGATCGAGCTGTATCGCTGTCAATGTTCGCATGAGCAATCGCAACTGTAAGGTCGATCCTAATTTCTTTGTGATGTTCGACACGAAGGATCTCTACTTGACAGCGCCCAATAAGTGCCCTCAAGAGGATACTGTAAGTTTAAACTGATACTGTGAGTTTAAACTGATACTGTAAGTTTAAACTTCACTAAGTGCAGATTTTCAGTATCCTTTTTATGGACTGGAGAATTTTGTTATCTACTCTCTCTGTTGAGAGGATTTTTCATGCAATACAAAAGTTTCAAGGTTTTAAAGTACTGTTCAAAATTCTCCTCATTTACGCATTCAATAAATTTGCATTTGCAGCAACAATTTGCAAAAAAAACATTAAAATTACAGTGTGTGCGTGTGTGTGCAGATGCATACATGATAATTTGCTGGCATTTCTGAAACTGGTTGGTTTGGTGAGCGGAAATGCAAAAGTGCATATCATGTTAGCTTCTCATATGCGCTCTTAAACCTACTTGAAATTATTTTTAAGACTGAATTTGCAATCGGAAGCTGAATTTTTCTCCATCTCTTGCCCAAAATTGTTTGTGTTGCAATGAAATCTTTTGGATAGGTTGCTACAAGTTATAGTTTGAAGCTCTACTGAAGTGATTCAAAGAAATGTTCATTGAAAGATGAGGAAAAGGTTAAAATTTTTTCAGCATATTGGCTTATTTAGTTTTCAAAAAAAAGAATTCGAGAGCGCTAGCAAGAATAAAAATCTTTGAGATATGATGACATAGGAAGTAAATTCATTGAAAAAGTGTTCCTACTTATTTGTACCGGTAGTGGCCTTGTCGTTTCTTTATTCTGTCAATTCTTTTTAAAGGATTATATTAGATTTCGATTACTGGAATGTTGAGTATGTTCAATAAATTAGCACCCTTTTATGTCTAAAAAATTACCATCCATATCACTTAACTGTCTATATGCCTGAAGAGTGTGTTTAAGCATTTTAGTTATTTGCTTGAAGAAATATGTTTGCGTTATTAAATAATAGACTAATGAATTTGGAAGTAAAATTCCCCTATCTTGAATGCACTTACAAATGTTATTGAATCTTACCCGTTGGGAATCGAGACTGAATGAGAGGAAAGGCGCTATCTTGAAGGAAAATCAATAAGGGCCTAATGAGTATGCCCACAGTTTTTTTTGCATTGCTTATGGTAATATTTGTTTGGATTGCAATATGCAATCGTTGTGAGACTCCGTCTCCACCATAACTATTCGTTCTTTGTTTATAGTAAAAATTGCATAAGGGGAAATTTCTTATCGAACTTTGAGATTGGCAAAAAATTGCAATAATGCGCTAATTTATTTTCAAAGTTTAATTTTTTTTTTCGATGAAAATTCTTTTAATGCATTTTAAACAAATATGAACATCTATAGGTCATCATTGCTTTATTAAGAGTGACGCTTTAATGCATTAAATTTAGAATTACTATTGAAATTATATATCGATGCTTTATTTAATGAGAAGAATTTTCAGCTGAAAGGGAAGAATGTTAGAAATTGATGAAAATAGTTTTTGAAAGAAACAATAAATACTCATAAAAGTGGAATAGGAAATTTTTCGAAAACCAGAAGAACGCATAGCACAAATAAAGAACTAGTTTCATTGAAATGATACGAGCACACATCTTAGATGGATAGTTGAAAGAGAGAAATGGATGAACAACATGAATTTGACACACTAATTGTGAAAGCGTTTTTTGAAAGTACAGAGGTGAAACAACGCGAAGAGAATTTAATATAGATTAATTGATGATTTGAAATCCTATATAGTTCATCACTACGATCCAAAATTAAACATCGGTCGTGAAGTTTAGCTTGAATGTTTTTTTTTACATGAACCGAATTGTTAAAATCAGAAATTCCGCTTAACGTTGTTCAATAGGGATCAAAGTTATTTCCCGAGAAATTTGCATTTTCAAACGTTGCATATTGTATAAAAGCAAACATTTTCATTGTTGCGAGTTTCGAAAGAATACATACAAAATTTTACTTTGAATAGTTATTAGGTTTATTCCTCATGCAGATATTTTGTGTAATGATCATCGCAAGATTCTTTTGAGTCATAAATATAAACCAAAGTGACTGTTGTGGAGATAGCGACTTGCATATATGCATTTCGAAAATTACAAATATTTTTCTGAGTGTTTCGCATTGCTAAGCAATTGCATCATCACGCAATAATGTCACCTTCTGAATGCCGATTATGATCGTTGAACTTGGATTTCCACTCATTAAATATCTTCCTCTTGGAAACTTTCTTCTAGATTGAAACTAGTCGAACATTTGAAATGCATTTTTGATATCATATCTCATCACATCTCTTTGAAATTAGTACTTAAATATATTACCTCTCATTGATGAAATATTACATTAAAATATAATATTTGCAGATTTGCTTTGAATGCTTCCCGTTCGCAAATTTAGCAACTGTACTCTTCGATCCGGCATGGTTTAGTCCAACCGCAACCTATCACGAGATTAATATACCGCTCACTCAAATCAACGCGTAATTTTATTGTTGCTTTTTCTATCATTTATGATCTCTCTATATATTATTTGTTTTTCGTATTCGTAATGAATCGACTTATCGCCTTTCAAAACCGCACAAGATAATAAAAGAAAGAGTCATCATTTTCTCGGACAGACTCACGGAAGAGGAAGCGTCAGATTTCCTCTTCCCAAATTATTGATTCAAACGATCATGCTGCCCTCCCCTCCCCGTCCCCCTCCCCCCTCCCACTCCTAGGGGTATTTTTTGACATCACTCACAACTTTGATAGCGTTCGCAAAAAAAAGTTCATTTCTTATTAGCAACGGGGTTGCTATGATGTATGATTGCATCTTCGAAAAAAAAAATATTGTGCCTTTGTTGTGTCATTCGCTTCAACTAGCCTTATATTATCACTCATTACTGCCATTAATATATTTGCATATCGAATGCTTTAACAAAATTCTATTGTCCTATAAAACATTGTTGTTGTTGTTCTCATTTTCGTTTTTTTTTACATGATTTGTTCGTTGTACAGAGAGAATCTTTTCCGGGTTTATTCACTGTACCTTTTTAGGTAATGTATAATGAGGAAATTACATTTTAATGATATTATCTATGAAAATATCAATGCTATTCTTCAAGCATAAAAATTCTTGGAACAGTTTTCCCTCGTAGATGCGGTTGAGTGAAACTAGTCCGACTAGATGGTAGAGAAGTGAAAGGAAAATCGAGCAACTTCAGCGAATTGCAGTATAACTCGACAGTTATCGTTTCTTCGCGCTGCAACATTGTGCTATCGAAGTTCTATATTGCTTTGTATCATGTAATTCCGATGTTGCCAAGTGTTTTATTTATCTAGTTGTGATGAATTTTTTTTCATTGGGAAATATAGACATCAATAGGTAACAAATCCTCGTTGGCTATTGGTGAAGCCACTTGAGTTTATTTGGTGATTACAAATTATAGATATTGGCCATTGTGATGTTTGAATCCATTTTCGACGAAATGACGAAATAATTTCCTCTTATGGTGTGTTTTTTTTTTTTGTAAATTTTTATGTTCTCATTTGGAAAGAGAGAGAAAGTTTATGAGAAAATTAACGAAAACTTCATTTCGAATTTTTCCACTGAAGTCTTAAAATGAGGTGGGTTATAATAATTTCGAATACTTCGTGCCCCCCCCCCCCCATTGCTTCATAAAAATTCAACTCAGCTTTATTATCACGTCGTTTGATTATTTGAACCCATCTCAAAACGAAATAAAGATTCATTCAAATAAATTCGAGGGCTTCGCAGTTGCCATTGACAAGATGGCACTACAAAAACCGTGTTCTAATGACGTCATGTCTGCGTCTGTGTTTATGTGTATAAAAATCACACAAGCAGTTCAGAAGAGAAAAAGGAAAATTTGTGTTGAGGAGGTTGAAGCAGTGCATAGCTCCGATGCTCTTGTACTCCACATCTCCTTTTCTTCATAAAAAAGTTCTTGTTAGACGTCGATGTTTGCAAAGAATTCCCCGTTGTCTAAATCATAATGCAAAAGCATCGTGCTTTCATTTAACTGAACAAATTTATCGAAATCAATGAAGCGAAACTATAAAGCATGGGGTCGTCTTGGACTGGTCAAAGTTGTGGGCTCATCTATATAGGAGGTGGGGCATATACTGAGCTATAGCGTATATATATTATTGGTTCCGGTACGTTTGATAATTGCACGCTCATTGGTTTTTGAGTAGAAACTGATGAATAGAGACACCCACATGCTTAAAAAACGAAGATAGGCATATAAAAGTAGTGAGGGCATTCCAGTAATACGCTTCAAAATGCAAATCTGCGAAGCGTATAAAGAAAGAATGACTAGGTTTGCAATCTGTGTAAGAGATAAGACCCGCAGACCGAATCACTAGCGAACATTTATTAACCACGTTTCAGTATTTAAGGAAGTGGCTCAAGTGATGGGCTCACGTGATTGTGCAGGCGGGCATGCTCTTCGTGGGTCGTTTCTGCACTGATCACCAGATCACAAAATAACTACGATAATTATTGGGCCAACTTAAGTTATTGTCATGGCTTCTTTTATATGCTTCTACAAAGTACCTATGAATCAATGCAACGTCGTGCTTGTGTGCATTTATATTTTTACGTGCCTATGTCTTCAATCTGTCTATCTTCGGCAGTTTTAAGTGCAAAACCACTTAAAGCAGAGTTGCGAAACGTGGTGGATGGAATATACACCAAAGGATGACCTCCTGCATCATCTATCCTTTCAATTCGTCACTTCGAAATGAGGAATACGCATTTTGATGCGTCAAAAAACTTAGAACTTCTTTAAACCATGAGTTCCAATTTTAGACCGATGGGATCGCACAAGGAGGTCTTTTTTAAAAGATTGCTATCAAATGAGCAAAACTATGAACACATTATACTACACTGTATTTGTTGGTAACTTAAGAGCTGGTCGATTGGGCCAACTGAAAACAAAAGCGTCTAATGAGCCTGCTCTTCCTGCGCATATTCTTTCTCATATATATATTTATGTCTATTTTCAACTCTTAATTTTTTTTAAACATTTAGGACGATCACTTAAGCAGGTGGCGATTATGTAATTCAGTCAACATTATCAACGCTCATAGAAGGTCCCGAAGATTTATGGGAGTGTTGAAGTCTGAGATAGATGCAATAACAACGGATAAAATCACAGCCGCCGGCCATCATAACTGGTTCCTCGTCAACATGTGTATGGAGGATGGCATTAAAGAACATGCGTTTGGTCGTACAATCCTGACTAGAATACCTTTGTCTGGATTCACAGTTGGTGGTAAACGAGCTAGATAGCCATTGTCCTTTAAGAGCGCACCAATAGAGGCTTCAAAACGTCAACGATACAAATCATTCCTTGCTTATCGTTAAGTCTTTCAACGTTAAGCCTATGATGAAATCACTACATGATTTCCATGTTTCGGTATATATCTGATAGAAGATTGCCAGCTATCCGATGATGGTGCATGCTAACAGCGATAGGATGCAAATATCAAGCAACAAATATTGCAAATGTTGCAAAAAGAAAAGTGGCATATAAATGCCCACAGAATAAATGATTGCTGATATGTTTTGTGGGGCGAACAAATGTAAAGACCAAAGAAAATTTGCCTTCGCTATTGCTAATTGAATGATTTTCAAAAGAAAAAAGTCACTTAAAACGACTATGTTCGTTTAATCGAACTCATCGTTTTGAAAGTAACGAAACTGGTAACTGAAGAGAAATTAAATGAATTGAATTAGAAATGAGAATTGAATATGGTTTTGCATCCATGCTCATCAGATCAACTAATTTCATAAAGTATCAGCAAAAGAAAGAAGTATGCAATAGTGCATTTGTCCTCTGACTACATCGTTTGCATATATCTTCTAAAAAAATTTCAACTTTGTGCGCCTGTTCAAATTTGCATATCTAGAGCTCATAAGAGCAAACTGATGTTCACGCTAGTGATTGTGTATATCTGTTTGTTCTATCTAGTAGTTTCAGCTCAATAGCCACTAAGAGCAGAGCTATGAAAGCCATTGAGCATAATCTAAACGTAATCAGGCATTGATGCTAATCTTTGTGTTGACAATCATTTTTAGACTGAATTGTCGGTACCTAGATATGCCAAAAATTAGCGTTTATTTTGCACCCGGCCATATTTTACTATCGATTGATTGCAGCATACATCGAAAGAGCACTGTTTTCCATGCAAGGTTTGTGCGAGCGGTCGGTTCGGCAAAAACTTGAATGCATTATTGCTCATGCTTTATTATTTGTTGGCAATTTGCGATACTGGTTTGTTTCATAAGTCGGGCAACAAACAGGCACATTGTGCCAGCCCTTATGGAACTCCTTTCCACTTGTTCAACTCCGACCGGTTTTAAAGTGCAACTCGATCGCTGCAAAATGCTTGCAAATTTTAAATGCATTTAAGACACCGGATGTTGCTCTTTTCGAAGTTGATCTATCAAAACTGATAGTGGCATAAAGGGTTACTGCTTCGCAAAGCATTTGAAAGAGCTGCTTGTACCGTTCGATACAATGCAAAGGTTATAGGCAAATTTCGATTGCTTGTGAGGTGAATTGCAACATGTTGAAAACCATGAGCAATAAACGAGAGCACAATGCTGCAAAGGCTTTTACTCGTTCATAGCATCCTATTACGTCAATAATGAAGAAATAGAGAGGTATCTATGCATGCACTCTTAAATGTTCGATCGATCGCAAAAACCGCAGTGAAACTTATACAAAAACCGAGATTTGCGCAACCATGCAAGAATATTGAATAATGCTGATTAAATCTCGTTATGCCAATTTTCCTTGCTAGAAAGTTAAATAAATATTTGGTGTCTGCAGAAAGAACTCCATGCATAGATATAATGTCGCCACGATACGATCTTTGCAATATTTGCAAAAAAGTGTATAAAAATGGTTGCAAACTTATTTAACAAGCAAGAAACTTATCAACACGAGAGGTTATAGTTGGAATTAACCTACCTAGAACAGTACAACTTCAAAGTGCAGCGTATAATAAAATATATTGCTTGAAAGAGTGGATGGGGATATGACATGGCTGTAATATAGCATCGTTAGATGTCATAAAATCAGCAGAATTAAAAATAGGAGGATAGAACAAGATTTTGGCTACATCCTTGTGAACAATTCAAAGCTATTTAGTGAATTCCATTGTTTTTAATGGCTGAGAAACTTGTCCATCGATAAATCAACAATATACACCAATCAAGTTCATCGCGATGAGCGAAAAGAAACAAACGACGAATGATTTCCATAAAAAAGTTGCATTCATTGCCGCATTTCTAACTTAAATTCAATTGAAAAGCCGCAAAATGTTTTTATTCATTTGATGCAATCTATTGCGTTAATATTTCTCCTGATTTTGAGAACAGATTCATTAAATTTTTGATTTTCTTTCGTAATATGTTGAAAAAAATAAGAAAACCGCGATTAGAAAAGATCATTTTTGCTGGTATAAGGATAAACGTTCAAATTTTGAACGTTCAAAATGGTTTCTATAATACACGGAGCGAGAAATGACGAGAGATTGTAGGAAATGTTACTTCCAACAAAGAAGTAGTGAATACGACTCATTTCTTAAAATAAAAATTTGCTAAGTGCCCTCATCGATTACTTGAATATCCACTCAGCCGAATCAATAATATATTCATCGGGATATTCTCAGAATATATGAAATATTCCACGATTAACACAAGTAAGTACCGCACAACAAAAATAACAAAGGAAAAGACCGAAAAAAATGTCGTGATAAGCATGCATGTCGTAGAGTTATAGTTTAGTCGACAAAGAAGTGTTCATTAAAACGCAGAAGACACTAGATTCAATTAATATCCGAACTACTATTCACTATTTACCGATAATGTTTCATGTTAAGCATTCCGAATACTACAATAATTTACGTTCTTCAATTCATCTAGCATTTTATGGATTTACTTTTATAAACAATAAAGAGGATAAGAGCAATCACATTTCAGTTGTGCGTTCGTAATGCTTTCAATGATCATCGAATTCGAATAAAAAAATTTCACTTAACGTAATTTGTTCACGTTAAGAATGCAAGAAAATCCTGTTTGAATTTACTATCTCCTCAATAATTCGATAGTTGAATCCAACGTTATCAACGACTACAACATTGCAGAAAGCATTCGATGCGATCTAGTGCAACATTTTCATATTATCGCTGAAGATCGGAATTTATTGAGCTAAAACTAACGAACAGGAAGCATTTTACATCTTATGTATTAGGATGCTTTTGTCCCTCGAATAGAATATCGTGTTTATCGTCTTGTATACGTCACCTTTAGAGACGTGGCATTTGGATGGGGGTGAGGGGAAGGGTGGGAGATGATAACCTGTTGGTATTTGTCGCTTTCATACAAACACTACTTGTATCGTCATATGACAATGTAATAAAAAAGAGAACCAATAAAGGCGAAAAGAAACACATCGGTGAACGGCAACCAGTGAAAAATAACAGTCAGTATAGCGATGAATTCTAGACGTGTACATCACCTACAGAACGGAGATCGAACAGGTTTTCAATAGAATAGCTGAACAGTGAACTCATTGATAGATGAAGAATTCCAAGAATCCCATCTTGAGAAGTTTCAAAGGAGAATCGATATAGATGGGGTCATCTTGTAGCTATTTCCGCTCCGATATGCAAAAAATCTTGACAAATCAAAATAGTATAAGATTTCCATCGTTTTATTTCCGTTCATTTCTTCAGCTAAAAATATTGCATGAAGATTTTTCATAAAACATTTGTTTCAACGTGCGTTAGTGATATGATAAGAATTCAGTGATATGATAAGAATAAATATAGAAGGAAAGAGGATATGAGAAAGGAGTGCACTGAATTGCTGGGCAATATCATTGCCACATTTTTGCCTTAACAGCAACAATAAAATTGAAGCTCTAAGTGATATCATCAAACATATCGAATGCGTTCGTCGGCTATTGCAATTATATTCTTCTTTTAAAGCAATATGATTTAATCACATTCTTACACATAAGATGAAGTATCTATCGCACAGGAATGGAGAAATGCAAGAGAAATGTACGCAATATAAGTTTTCTCGAAATCTATAAATCAGGCCGATTGGTTGCAAAACAATAAAAAATAATAAGGAAGCCATATTTGGCAATCATTTTCTGAAAAGATCGAATGCTCATCATCCGCCAGATAGGTGGTAGTGTTTCACTCATGCCCGACAAGTTGCATTAGAAAATTCGAAAAATGCAAATAATTTGGTCTCATTGAATGAGAAATGATTCTATGAGAGTGAAACAAATGAATTTTCAAATGATCTTTGTAAATAAATAATATTCATTTCAATTTCAAAATTCAACAAAAATAAATATTCAAAAACAAAAAAATTCCAAGAGCCAGACTTTGTGGAGATTCAACGAATTGAGAGTTGAAATAACTCAATGAGCAGAAACACATGAATATGCAAATTAACATATACAAAGACGAGCTTTTAATCGCTTCTAAGAAATTTTCTGAGAAAAAGAAGAGAAATTTTGAAAAAAAGAAAAGAAAAAAAGAGTCCCGAGCTCAGCGTCAAATTTTCTGTTCGATAACTTCAATTGGCAGTTACTTATGCCAAAGAAGAAATCTGTCTCACTACCTATGGACGGATCAAATCAGTCAGGCGCATTAAAGTCACCACTGAATATTGCCGAGTTAGACCAGTAGTTAATCGACATTTTCGACGTCCACTCGAATTTTCGTAATACGAAAAGGCGGTTTTAAATAGGTTGACAATATAATCTAGAGGTTCCATCATGCTGAGAGGGTTTTCGCGTTGTTGTGAAAGCAAAACGGTTGAATGAAAAACATTCATCTCAAGCCACTGCTGTCTGAATTCTCTCTCCTATATAGCGTTCAATGGTCATCGAAAACAATCACCGCCACTGGTCTACGCTTGAGATATTTTCACAGATGCTCTCACGTTCAAGTTTGAAAGTGTTGATGAACGATACAACCACACTGATATCGTTGACTGGACGAGAGTTGAGTGAAAATGAATCGGTCAAATCACTTATCCCTCCACTATACAGAGATAACGAAGCTGATAACAACACAAAAACGATGCGAAAATTACCTGCTTGCATAGTTTGAATGTGATGTGCTAAGTATTATTGCTATAAAAGCTGATAGAAAATAAAATCATGCTTAGTACAAATGGAAAAATATTATAGAGAAAGAAGGGAAAGCAAGCACAAAGACGGCGAGGAAAAACCGTTGAAGAGTGGACGATGATCGTTGAAATAAACACACACCAGAACATGAATGAATAACGCGTTGTAGATGTGCGTGAGAGGAGTAAGATAAGAGAAGAAAAGATGCGTATAGTAGATAGTTATGCAAAACGTACAGAGTGACCAGGCATTGTTGAATGCGTCTATAAGAAGTGACTATTGCTATATGCAGGAATGATGCGATCATAAAAAGTGTGCCGAAGGCGTTTTCTCAGATCCGAACGTTGACAAAACTTGCTCGGCAGCAATTCTCATTCGATCGACTACTTAAAGCCGTCGATGCACTCGTTGTTCGTCATGCGCTTTTGAAACATCGCCTGCATCCTCCGGACTTGCAGCTATGCAGACGGTATGTTTATGCAATAAGTCATAGTTTCTCTTCTTTAGGTTTCATTTCGATTGATAAACCGTTATAAATCCATTTCTAGATACAAATGGGCAATTCGGCGCTTATGAACCAACCATGCCTAGTGAAAACTTTTATCTATGATACTAGGAATGAGCAAGAAGTAGCTCAAAAGATTAAAAGTGATCGAACCGGCCTATGGTAAATATACTTCTTAAGATTTCTTTAGATGGAATGAGGAAAAAATTATCCTCTTGCATCGTTTACCATTAAAAAAAAGTTTTCTACTCATTTCACTCATCTTCTCTTTAGAATTGCTTTATCTATTTCGCTTGTTTTAGATCGTATGTCAAATGCCTATATCATTGAAGGGCAATTTTCAGCGATCAAAAAAAAAAATTAATTGCGGAACACAAAAAAATCTGTAAATCAATCCGCTCAGATTCGTTTCTTTTCTTTGCCACAGTTATACAATATACCGTTTTTGAATGGCTCCAATCGTCTTTTGATCATGTCGAGTGCCTCTTAGTAAGATTTTTTTTGATGAAGGTATTATGCATTATGCTACTGCTTTCATTGTTTGTATGATCAATTGCCATGGCGGACTGTATCGCAGAACCGCAAATTCTGCATGCATTTTTGATAGACCGCTTTCACAACTGAGTGGAAGTAATCTCTGATAGCAATTCGAACTGTTCATTCCCTCGTAACTGATCGTTGAAATTGGTTGTCCGGGTCCCCATGGTTCTATTGGCGCTTGCTTCTGCTAATATTCATATTTTATTGAATGTAGTCTGTATGACATCGACTTTTTCCAATGAGTATTATCGATTTCTTTTACTTTATTTCATCGCGGAGTCATAGCAAGTACCGCATTCCTTTATATTATTCCGTCCAACAAGCGGACCATGATGGACAATAGCTTGCAAGCGAGTTGTTGTTTATCTTGTTCTGCTTGTGGGATAACTGGAAATCCTCCCGTTTGCATGCTCGAATGAATTTTCAATTATTTTGCTTGCTACTGACTCAATGACTTTAGTAGTGTCAATTTGTGCAACTGTTTGTCCAGCTAAGCAATTCTTTGATTCTCACTGCTGCCAGCCAAATGTCTGATAAAATTTAATTCACCATCTTAGTTAAAATCAATATGAAGAGCTCCCACAAAAAAAAAAAAAATTCCATCATTTCAAACCGTATTTGGCATTGCAGCGATGTGTATAAAGAGTATTCGCAAACACCATTGAACAAATGGAAAAACCTGTAGAACAGCTGGCGTTATGTGGTGTTGCATCCGCCTCACCTCATCATATCTTGTTCCATTAGTTACAAGTAACACTTCCTAATATTAATTAGCCTAATCGCTCACGCACACATTCTGCAGAAGACTTGCTTTTTTTTACCAATGAAAAGCTAGCTCATATAAAATGCACGAAAGCTTTTTTTCGCCTATAAGTATCCAATAAGTGCTCCCGATGTTTGTGGGTTATCATGGAATAAGATATTCGAGACCACTACGAATTAAAAAAAGCAACAAAACCGCAGGAAGTACCGTATTCTAGCCTTTTCTGTTTTACCGTAAAGACAGTTCTGCTAAATGAACATTGTTGGTGAAAGAAATTGTTTATAACCACGTCAATGAAAGATTTCCTCGATGAGATAGAACTGTAATGTCACATGTATACAAATATAAACAAAGCATTGAAAGAACTCAACGTAGTTTCCAATTTTTTTAAAGTAAAAAAAAACGGTCGAATTTGTAGTGATTGCAGTAGTCGGCGATTACTCTTTGATAGTGCTGAAAGTTATGCAAAAATGTGACAGCTACGTTACTCACATTGAGTGACTGGTGCGAAAATTCACTCGCAGTTTATGAGGTGAACTCAGCTGCATACATTTCCACGACTGAATCTGTTCGTCTGTTCTTGCAGTGCTCATTTGTAGGACACAGGTGAAGCACGACCTCCTACAAGATAAACGAACTCTGAGATAACTCTTATTTTCAAAAATTCGTTGTATTTGCAGATACGCCAGGCAACAACACTAAAGAAAAGGAATTGAACGTGTTGTAAACAAGCGTATAAAATGATGGACATTTTCAGATACTAATATTGCTCGCATTCATCTCGCAGCCCGTTTTGGGATGTATGTCGGAGTGTTGCTGTCCACCGGCGACGCCAACATGTGGCTGTTTTAAAATGTGCGGTGGAGGAGGAGGGTATGGATTTCTACATAGTTTCCGCGATTTCCTAGCTTTACTTAAATGAAGTTTCGAAATTTTGAGTTTGCGTTCTATTGTAGGATCAGCTCCCCTTGGCTCGTTTACTCATCCAGGTCTCCTTGATGATCGGTGCCTTCTGTCCAGATGCGGTCGAGTAAGCTGTGAGTCGGCATTGATTAAGGTCAAGAGTTGCATTGATTATCAAGTAAAGCCAAATTTACTTTATTGCAGAATGATACCGGTTAGCAGTGGCGGTGGTGGCTACCCATTGCCCGGCGGTGGTGGCTATCCAATGCGGGGCGGTGGTGGTGGAGGCTATCCGTTTGGAGGTGGAGGGATAGGAGGACTAGGAGGGTAAGTGATTTTTCATCCTTTTCAAAGTGTTTGTTCACTGATCTATGAACGTTCTGATATTGGAAAGTCGTTTGCTCGTTTAATGGTAATACGTTGTTGCCTAATCCAAGAAACGCAAAAGATGCATTACGCTGGAATCATCCTGTTAGGAGATTTCAAGTAAAAGTTGCTCCAAAATTTTTAATAACTCGTCGACTTATTCGCTTCTATGCATTTTAGAGCGGTAGGTTCGTGATTCGTTTTCTTGAACTCATTCCATGCAAAAAAAAAAAGTTTTCAAATGATTACATGCATCTCAAAGGATGTAATGCCGAAAAATGTGTGCATATGTCTTCAAAACTATGAACTCATGTGTTGGTACTGATTTCTGCAAATTATTGCAATTGTTCTTTGTGAAGGTACTGTATCTATGAAAATTAACACATATATGCATTCGACAGCTTCAATTTGTGGGCTATAAAAGATAGGACGATGAAATTTGTTGGGTATAATGTGAGCAAGCGATTGAGCTCTCGGACTTATTTTTTTCTATTGAAGTTTCATTTTATCAGTTATAAAGGTCTAAATTTGTTATGAGGATTGTATATCAATGCCTATTCCACCATCAGCTTGGTTTCAGAAGTGGTACTTTTATCATAAGAATTTGAAAAAATGACTTTAGAAAGTGTGGCAATAAACTACTTTTCACCGGTTTTTGAGATGTAGATGCAACTGTTTGTCTAAGGAACCGAACGATAAAAGGTACATGTCATATAAACCTACTTTTTGCGGTTCTCCCCTTGCTGATGATTTCGAGCGTCCCTTTCTCAGAAAAAAATTAGAATGATAAAGGAAGAATAGCATCATCCAATGATGTGTTTTAGGAAATTAAAAAACGTACATCATCACAAATCAAAATGATTGGTTTCAGACCAGGAGGTGGCGGCTATGGTGTGGGTCCACCAGGAGGTGGTTATTTCGGCGGTACAGGAGTTGGAGGACCAGGATTGGGCACTGGCTATGGCAACTATATCGGTGGCAGCGGTGTCGGAGGTCCTGGAATCGGTGGTGGCGGTAATTATGACACTGGCATCGGAGTGGGCGGTCCCGGAGGAGGTGCTGGTTACAGTGGCGGAGGAGTAGCTGGGCCTATTGGCGGCAGTGGCTATAACGGTGGAGGAACAGCTGGCCCTTCAGGTGGTGGTGGTGGATACAGTGGCATTGGAGGAGCTGGATCTTCTGGCGGAGGCGACTTCAACGGTGGGGGAGGAGTTGGTCCTTCAGGTGGAGGTGGCTACAGTGGAGGTGGGGCTGGTCCTTCGAGTGGAGGTGACTTCAATAGTGGAGGAGGGTTTGATTCTTCAGGTGGAGGGGGATACAACGGAGGAGGAGCTGGCTCTTCAGGTGGGGGTGACAACAGTGGAGGAGGAGTAGCTGGCCCTTCGGGTGGAGGAGGATACAATGGAGGAGTAGCTGGCCCTTCGGGTGTAGGAGGATACAATGGAGGAGGAGCTGGCCCTTCAGGTGGGGGTGACTACAGTGGAGGAGGAGTAGCTGGCCCTTCGAGCGGAGGAGGGTACAATGGAGGAGGAGCTGGCCCCTCAGGTGGAGGTGGCTACAATGGAGGAGGAGTAGCTGGCCCTTCAGGTGGTGGTGACTACAGTAGTGGAGGGGAACTTGGTCCTTCAGGTGGTGATGACTACAGTGGTGGAGGAGTAGCTGGCCCATCCGGTGGAGGTGACTACAACGGTGGAGGGGGAGCTGCTCATTCAGGTGGAGGTAGTTATAACGGTGGAGGAGGACTTGGTCCTTCAGGCAGTGGTGGCTATGGCAGTAGTGGAGTAGCCGGTCCTTCTGGCGGAAATGGCTACAATGGAGGAGGAGTAGGAGACGTTGGTGTGGGCAGCGGTGCTCCCGCTGGGTCTGGCACATCCTATGATACGAATGGTCCATCGGAAATAGCTCCTGCACCTGGGTACGAGCAACAGTCTCCCGCTGCACCACCTCTTCCGCCACCCGCCCCTGCACCCGGCTACGGAGACAAAATACCTGCCGTAGCCCCTTCTGGTTACGATAACACGGCGCAAGGTGGAGCAGCAGTACAGCCACCTAGTTACACTGATCAGGGTGCAACAAACGCCGGAAGTTATCGGAATCGCTTGAAGTATTTGAAGAAGATATTAAAGAAGCGGTTGTCGCATTAATTGAGCTTTGACCGGTGCTCTTTCTTGCCTGTCTTCCTTTCCTCTTCTGAGGACATCTTTAAGTTTTCAACCTTACAAAGAACACCGCGATGTGTGGCCGTCTTCGAAAATTTAGAATGTTGGTCCAAAATGAAAGAGTAAATAGGCTTTCAAAGTCTCCACTCTCTGACGATCACCTGTGACAAGAACATTAGGCTCGATGTCACTGTAAAAAATATTGCATTCACTGTCGGACTGTGCGAATATCTGTAAAAATGTATTCTGTGAGAAAGGCTGTGCTGCCAAGTTGTCTGTAAATGTTGAGTTATACAATAAATAATATATTTAAACAACTCTTTCAACACGACGTTACTGTCGTTCACTGCCGTTGATAAGTTCGTAAAGAGACTGGTCAGTGAGAACAAATCTTTTGGAATAGTTGCAAAGCAATTACACCATTAGTGTCCTCTGAAAGCATGCAGTCGCAAATTGCACAAAAACATTCAGCGTTCAATATAGGGAGAACTTATAAATAGGCAATTGTGAGAGTTATGGGATGGTCGTAAAGAAGCAATAAACGAAAATGAAAAGAAGCATGGTTGCCCAACCGACGGTTAGCATACAAAGTGTACAAAAAATTCAAGCCAGAAAGCACGACAATACAGGATGATTGTTGCAAAAATTTCAGCAATGGCGAAATTTCAAACATAGAGTTTGTAACGTAGTAGAGATCAAAGCGTTTCACAAAACATCTGCTCTGGCTGCATTCTCCGGGAGAATGTTCACCGTGCACAGAAGAGGATGATGAACGCTATTCAAGGCGGATCCTCTCAAGCGACCGTGGACAACAGGATGTTACAAAAATTAAGCAATATCTTGAAGCAGAGATTCAAGCTTGCGATATATTTAAGCCTACGATATCATGTAGATAATGGCCAATACCACCACTCTGGGTTAGTTTTCGTAGAGTTAAGCAGCAAAAATTTATCGAGAGGGAGGAAAAGGAGATACCAAAAAGGCGACGAAGAAAGCCTCGCTTTTCTGCTGAGCGCTCTCACCTCGGCGTAATAAAAATGCAGTATGCGTTCAGTGGATGATGAACATGTCGCTACCTCTCACAATGTTAGGAACTTCCAGAAAATGCTTATGTCGACATCTATCATCAGATCAGCCAAGAAAACAAACGAAGACTACATCGATACATGTGAACGAAAAAGGTCAAAAAGACCATCAGCAAAAAGGCTAACTGAAGGAGAACTGTGCTTGCGAAAGAATTTTAGAAATATAGCAAGAACAGGTCGCGTTCGGTTTATTATTAAGAAAGTGGTCATCCCGCGCATCAATGCATCAAACGATGCAACGCTCTTTTCGCTCGAGTGGCAATCTTCAGGTCTGAGGCGTACGGTCATCAGACGCTAAAAATAGGCGTATACTCCCAGTGTGAAGACTGACAGTAACGAACTAGAATATTTCAATGAAGAAATCGGGGCATCATCTCACAAAAAGTCGATTCACACGGTATTACAAGGTGAATTCAGCGCAAATATGAGGCATCCAACTGATGCGAACGAGCGATTTGTTGGGCGAGCGGGAACCGGCATGAACAACGAAAGATGATGCTCGCCAGAGTCCATCTTGAAACATCTGTTTATTGATTCTGAACAATCTGATTGAAAAGAGTGTCAAGCGATTGCTCTCATGGGCATGAGCGTATGGATGGGGCTGAGACTGGTTGGAGTTGTGGTTGACATAAGTGTAGGACCATTCGTAATAGGCTTGAGGCTTTGACCGCTGCTGTTATTGAATGTGGACGGGGTTAACAGGTATGCGTTGTTCAATCCTTTACGCTTTTCATGCAAGCAAAATTTTTAATGAAAAGCAATGCGTGCAATGAATATAAGATTATTGGCATTGAAATAACGAAAAATATGAGCGCTTTTATTGCGTATTCATAAAGAGAAGCAAATTTTTGTGATAGATCATCATATTTTACACATAAAGCGATTCATCGAACTGCAAATGGACAAGAATCATATACACAATTGATTCGAAGGGTATTAAAAGAACAAATATACTTATTGTGATCAATTTCAACCACTGTCTGATATACGGATGCACTATTTGTTAGAAAAACACTCACGTCGAATTAACAGTGACATTATAAGGAAATTGAACAAATGAAACAGCGTTCTCTTGATGGTACCTGAAAATATTTCATTTAATTGTGTAGAATTGCTTGTAGAACGCAATATTATCCAAATTTTGAAGCACCGTTGTTCGAATATGCAAATTGCATTTTATTGAATTTGCAAAGAAACTTTCTTTCAAAACAAAGAGATTAAATGCAATTTGGAAATGTTATTTTTTATGCTTTTTATGTTTTTATTACTCAAAGATTGAGCATCACATTCTCAAACAGTCAATAATCTGAGCCGAAATAAGAAAATTTGATCGTTGCGCTCAATATTTAAGAATGCCAAAAAATCGAATACGTTTACTGCTTGCAATTTGCATTTATGGGAAATTTTGTTTATTTCGCAATATTCAACAAGAACGTTTTCGAGATCAAAGTACATATTTCTTTTGCATTTCTATCATCGATATAGCGATGCAAGCGCTATTACGGTTTTTATCAACGAAAGTGCGCTCGGAAGCGATTTTTAGCTGCAACGAATCGATTGTTGGTTGTATCATTTTAGTGGTGATTTTCAAGAATTCCCGTTTTTCTCGTCTGATAAGTAAGCGGTGTTCCGCGTGAACTTTACTTTCTACTATTTTATTGCCTGTTGAGCATTGTCAGCTATCACATCGACAAAACATTTTCAATGCCTATTGGCCGTAACGAACACACCGAATATCTGAGTCAAAAGAAGCTGAAGCCTAGAAAGATATGCGACCGAGTGTTGCGATCGAAATCAGCATTTCCTCCGCTATTGATCATACGCTTCTAAAACCATTGTGTTTTAGTAGGTGCTAGAACGAGTGACCGTACGATGGTCAAAAATCTTACAGCCTTTTTGATTGTTCACTTATGCAAACTTTGTCGAAAACACTGAACTATGCACATCAATGATGCGTATTGCATCAATGGCACATGTGATCTTTGCATATTTGGAGGATCGCAAATGAGAATGAATCGAAATGTGCATTGCAGCAGTGATCTTTGTGTGAGATGAGTTGTGCATTGCAGAGGTGATCTTTGCATTTGTGGGAGTATGGAAAATTAAAAAGCGTCGTGTTTACCTTGAAAACGATTGCATCAAAATCGTTGTTATCAAATTATCCTCGAAGTCCGTTATTTTATATCAGAAATCAAAAAAAAACTGCTTCTATGGTTGTATAGATGATATAGATAAAAAGAAACAAAAATTGCAAAATTAAGAGTCACTATTTATTTTAGATATTGGTAAATTTTTCTTAATCTTATTCATTGCTCGTTATCGTTGGACATTCAATACTGATTGTGTAATGCGACTGATAGCCAACTTAGGCTCGACCTCTAACCTATCCCAATATTCCAACTGCAGAAGATAACGCAAAATAGTATTCTCAACCCTCTTTCGGAAAATAGTCGATATTCACAGCAGCTTATATATTGCGGCTGTGCTACTAAAAAATGAACAGAAAATACCAGTGCCATTATGACATGAGGATCCAGAGAAGGAGGGGTGTGAGCGAATGAATTGTGTGGATTCCAAGAGGAAATCTCCGGATGGTTTCGAATTTGGCGACCTTGAATACTACTCTTTCGAAACACTGCTTTCATCCAACTCTCATCTCCCACTATTAGTGTTTCCCTTGCAGTATCTGTTGCTTAGCATTTATAATACTCAGCTCACTCCCTTCTACTATCGAGCTCAGTCCGGAACAATCGAATAACAATGACCCCATCAAACGTGAGTAATCGAACATTGCAAGGAAAATGCAAGTACTTAGCCAGATTTCATACGTAGTCCGGAATACATTTCCTGCACAAATTAAATGATTGCATCATCGTGAAAGAAGAAAGGCATCTATTGTGTACATGATTTAAGTTAGAATCACACTTCAATCTGTCATGTATTAGTCATTCCATTATATAAAAGAGCACCAATAAAACTCATTGTGGCATTTTATGTCTACCGTCAGGAAAGATTCACTGCATATTTGGTGTCCTATTTACTATATGCTTCATGCTTGAAGTTCATCCACAAACAGAGGTGTCCAGATGAACAACATACGTAAATACTCAAAGAATTGTTTTGTAGGAAATCTTCGAGTCTCTCTCTCTCTCTCTCTCTCTCTGTCTGTCTCAAAAAAAAGCGAATTAGGAGCGTTCCTACTGAACTGTGTTTGTAGACAAATCTATGCTCTCAACGCACCGACTGATATGCAGTATCTATACCTTTATTTTAGCGACATGATGCTCGTGTCTTTGCGGTACTCGGTAAATTGGGCAGCATTCCACAAGATTTCATTGGGAAGATAAGAAATACGATCATCACTGCTGACATTTCATAGTGGGAAATGCATATCCCATTGAGTTTATCTCGCTCTCCCATCCGTTCCCTCAACTGAATGAAAACTCTTTCATGAGTAACTACAGCTTCGTGCAATATAGAACACCGAAGTTTTATCATCAGACAAAAATGGCGACCTGGTTCAGAATAACTTGTTTCACCTGCAAGGTACTGACGCTACTGAGCTATCGCAGTTAAAATATATAGTCGCTAATTGCTGATTACCTATTCTCAGCAAGCATTTCCACTGAGTGATCAGCTTCAAGAGAAAATCACATTAAAAAATTTAGAAAATATGCAAATGAACTGCAATGAAGTGTTGACATACGTCACTTACTCAGCGTTTGGTTTGATAGAATTTAAACACTGGAAAATGTCCAGTTCCTAAGTAAGGCCAGAAAACCGATCATATTTTACCTACTATCCAACATCCCAGTAGTCAGTAAGATTTTGTCCGAATCGCACGTAATCAGATCGGATTTTGCTACTCAAGTTAGAGTCGGCCCTGATGATTTTCAAAAAACTGGGAAGCAATCGATCCCATTCTGCAACGTGGAGCGTTGTTCCTTGCAGCGGGGAATTTCATAAGCATATTGGGTAGTTGCTGCTTCACTGCGAGAGAAGGAAGGTAGCTCGTGTATAGTTCGTTCTTGAGAACGTTCGTTCAATATCCCAAGACACCTACTGCTGCGGTGGTACTTTGTAATAGGATGTTTTACTTGTTTCTTATTGTGTAAGGTTGAAGAGCAGCTGCTGATATCTCGCGACTCGTTGGCTATGATACGATGCAAATTGCTCGAAACACTCTTATTTATATGTTATTCGTCTTCAATCCACTAATTCGCGCACTGTACATGTGTATGATGTGATGATAAATGATAATCGATAAACGCAACTGTAGATGTTAACCGCCTTGACCATGTAGTGATAACACGTAGAGCAATATTTATTTGACCTGTGTTTAATACTAGACCTATCGAAGCAATATGAATAAAACTTGAAGCTCACTCAAACATTCTCACTAAAACATTCTCAAGCAGAAATACTAATATAAAATACTAGAACAGTATCCTAATACTAATGCAGAAACTGAAATTAGGTTGCAAGTAAAACAAATCCATGGATGGAGGATGGAATGCAGAAGCTATAGGATAATTTAACATTATGATTTAAAGTTAAGTGAATACATGCGAAATCAACATGATCGAAATATGATCGAAATCAACACCTCCATTTCTAGCGAAAAAAATACTAAAAAAATGGTACTGCAAAGTAGGACATTGCCTCCAGTGTTGTTTTGATTTCACTTCTATAAAACAGAACGAAGAATTAGATAATATGGTGGTGGTGTTTGCCGACGGCATATGGCCAGTGTTACTTAATAGTTCGCACCGACCAAACTGTTCGGTAAGCGTAGGTTGTTGTCAGCTGTATTCTTATGCATTCAGGTAATTATTATATGTTTTGCAGCATTTGAACAATGCGATTGCAACATTGAAATTCATTTGCATTTTTGTTATTTCATGAGTGAAGTCGAATGTATCGACCTGAATTTCATTATCGGATTCTCCAGCACATTTATCAACTACTGCTATCCAGTCGTTTTGAGCATTGAGTGAATATTAGATATTATCATATGTGTTTGTTACAAGTGTAATAGTTACAAGCGCATTTCCTGTCAAATTTGTTCGCATTTATCATGTAAATTTCTATCACGAACGATGATTGAAAATCAATGATGCTCAGCTGCAAACAGGAGTTGATGGAATCACTGACCTTGGAGCAAGCATTTCTCCCGATTTGAAACGGAATGTTCACCGTTCATGAATTTCTGCGAAAGGGTCCAGGGCTGCAAATTGTACATTGAAGAATTTTCAGCACAAGTGCAGCGAAGATTTCAGCATTACCTACGCCGCCCATCGTCGCTCAATTCTTAAACGTTGATACTATTGATGTGAACTGCATTGAGAATGTTCATAAAAACATTGCTCGTTTGACGATCCCTAAAAGCTCTGAAATATTACCGGACCCATGCGAACCGGATTATATTCATTCACTACGAATTTTTGATGCAAATTCATTACAGTATGATCGTACTGAAGCGCATCTGAAGGCTTATTTTAGATTCTGTGCTGTTTTTGTATTATTCTCAGGAGAGGGTTGCAGAGGTTAAAAAATTATTTCTACGGATTTAAAGGCTGTGAGTTCTGCTATTCGTTTAGATCAGATCGATTTCCATAAAATCTATGGTCCTAGATATAGATTTAAGAATTGCCAGTATCTGCTATTTCTGTATTTTCTGTCTTTTCAGCTGTTTTTTTCATTTCTTTATTTATCATCACTCTTTTGTCTAGTTTGATCTACTCACTCTGTTTAGTTAATTCATTCATTCATTTATTCACTTGTTCCAGTGTCCCGAAGAGGGAAACATAGAAAAAGTAAATTTCGATGTTTTCTCGTTTCTTTATTTCTCTATTTATTTCATGAATTATTATTGCACATACATATTCGTCCTGTCAGGCAATAAATGTTGTTCTTTTCGCATACTTCTTTACCTTTGCACAAAGGTGTTATACCATATTCATACCTACCTACTCGTATATTCTATGTTAGCGAATCTGCCTGTCTTCTATTTCCACTCGGAAACTACTAAGGTTATGGTGGCTAATTTTGATTTTTGTAATGTGCACCATGCAATGATGACCTCCCATCTTAAACAGATAAAGGAAGATGAGTTAAGATCACTTAAATGTGCTCAAATCAGCATAAAAATTTTTACATGCATCTTGCGTCTCGATCGGATTGTTATTTGCAGCCGGTTGGGTCGTGAAAATGAATTTCCCTTCAACACTTACTTATAAAAGAGCGGAATCAGCTGAAATGTGAATGTGTTACATCGCATTTTATTATTCGCCAATAATTTATGAAACCGGCTGGTCTAACGAGCACGAGCGCGAAAGGGCGCATCATTGCAGCTGCTCTGTTGCACGTCCACTTTTAGTAGCCGCTTGCACGGTACAACCTATGTTTGTCACCGAATATATGTTCGACACAGCAGCTTGGCGTGTTCCACATGTGCATGCCTTGCAGCAGTATGCACAATACATGCGGGCCATACTTACTGCACCGTTGCGGCTGGCACGACGCTACACATGCGTGTTTTGATGCTGCAATATCGGTTGCAGCGAGCAAGGTTTATGCATATTTCAACATCAAATTTTTATTCGTATTGAGAAAGTACAAATCAGAACGAAAATACGGATAATGGCTGGTTGTCAAGAACGGCAAACATGGAATTACATATTTTCGAGCGTGATTATCTAGAATCTCCAACGGTAAATGTTGACCTTATGCAATTTTGTAAATTATTGATAGGTATGTAGATAGCAAAATTCTGTGATTCATTCATATTCCTTCAAAAAAAAATTGAAACATGTTTAGTGACATTTGCTCCTATTAGAGGACTACTGTTTTAATTGGGGCCCAAAGCCAGTAGTTCCTTGGAGCCAATTTCCCCGTAGTTCGATCTGAACCCAATAGTTTCCATATGGACTAAAATTGATGGTCTCTTATTGTAAAGACTGCTGCACAAATAACTTTCTTTTTCGCTTGAGCAATGGGAAATTGGAATAAGTTGGCTTCTTGACTTGTCATGGCTTGCAACTTGAAGCTGTTAATAAACCATTCGAGCATAGTTCAGCACAGAACGAGAGTATCAAATTTTTTGAGACGAGCCGTCGTTGAGATTATTTCTTCAGAAATCTACAGTTATCAACCCTTTTTTTGTGAATTCATGTGAAGGAACATTCGTATTTCGTATTGGCTTTTTTATTTTCTCTACTTTCATTCCAGTTCCTTCTCTTCCTTTGGTCCATTTCGCACCTTGTGCATGTCATATGCAATAGTGCACTGAGGTATATGGCTTCTGATGTGAGTGCAATAAATTGTCCCATTATTAAAAACACCTTTGTGGTCGACATACATATGTGGTGTCAATGATAAATTTTGAATCATTTCCAATGAATTTCCAGACAGGAATATGCAAAATGAAATGCTCTGTGGCCCTGAGGTGGCATTTGATCAGCAGATGGATAGTTGCGTCATCATTCGCACTTTATTCCACCGATTTGAAATGTTTTCAACGATAATCTCCTATTTCAATAGCCGACGAAATTATGTGAGTGAATTTGCAATGGTGCTGTGGCAATTTATCGCACCAATATGTTGCTGAGTTGACAGTACAGAATGTGATCGTAATCGAATGTAAATAGTAAGGTCGTAATTGCTATTTATAACACAGCATCACCCACTTGCTCATCGAGTGAGTCACACGCTTTTTTATACTTGTTTCTCTATTGCATTTTGCATATAATTCTTTTTATCAAACCTCATTGGCTTGAAAAAGTTGTACAATTGTTGTGTGTAGAGGTTTCCTATTGAAACGTTGAAATAATTTGTCCTCTCTCTTTCTTAGCTTCAGAAGTCTTTACCGTTGAAAGTAATCGTCATAAGATCATTTTATTACACTGCTGAAACTAGTTCACTTCAATCGAGTTTTGTTGAGAGCATTTTTCTGGGAAAGGGAGATTTCCAAAGAGGACAGGAAAGGGAGGGTGGAAACTTGAAGAAGATAAAATTTCAAACAAATAGAGAAGTATGCTATAGGATCTGTTATGAATCATGTTACGAATCAAAACAAGTGGTCCTCGATTAATTATTCTTATGACTCAAGCGGTGCAAAATAAAAAAAGACGTATCAAGACCATGCATGTTTTTTCACCCTTAAATGTCTTCAATTGCTAATGTTCTTATGAATGCTAACATAAAATATGGTGACTCACATGTTCCCGTGTTGAAATTATTCGACACTCGAACAGTCAGGCAAAGTACACAGCACAGACAAGATGTTCGAATACTGCACTTTGCAAAGGCAGCTTGCAAAATTCCAGAAAAATCTTCCGTTTGCGCAGTTACCCGAACAACGCTCACTGAAATTGCAACGATTTTGCAATTTGCAATTGTGATCGTTTGAATATTCGCATTCAAAAGGAATGTAAATAAAGAGAGTTTGTTAGTGAAATACAGCGAAATGATAACAATGAGCTTCGAAAAGAAGGTCATTCTTCACTTTCTCAATGTGGTGTTTTTATCAGTGACTTCAGTCTGCTCACATCTACTGTATCACGCATATGTTTGCCTTCATTCACAAACTTCTTCACCTCCCTCTCCCTTCGAAATGTAATATCTGTTCATTCGAATTTTCGCACCTTAGCGTTTTAAAAGTCCCCTCCCTCTCTCTTGCAACACGTCTGCTGTTGTGAATGGGCTCAATAATGCGCAATCTCCTTCAGTACACTCGAACTTGTCCCCCATTGATGCATTTTTCTTAAAATTCTGCGTGCAAATCAGCTCAATAAAGGAAAGCGTTGATTAGTTTGGATCATTTGTATCGAATAGATCATATGGCAGTTTACCGATCTGATTTCATCGGTACTGGCTCAAGCAACCCGTTCCTGATCACCGCCTAAGCATCACTTGTTGAAATCTTCAGTCTTCAATTTTGTACCGTCCAGTGGTTTGAATGACTACAAATGAACCAAGTGGGTTTATCTGTCGACTTTTACACGATACAGGTCATGTCGTTTATGACCATTGGAAGATTACTAACAGCAGCGCCAAACTAGTCGTTGTATTCAAAGATTCTCGGGGATTGTAAACACTTTTGCATTCAATGAATGCATTATGCGTTTTTTTTTGCTTTCCAAATGAACGAATCAGAAAAGTGCATCTGAACATTAAAATCATATGTTTCAATGATGACTGCTTGATTATACATCGGATGATATTTTCAAAATTTGAAACTTTTTCAGTGAGGCAGAAAATCGTCGAAAACTTTAAATCAGTGCATCTACAGTAATCTTTTTGTGTGCACCACCCACGGCAAGGTGCAGCACATATCCGCCATAATACTCTCTAATTCACGTCTATACCGCACTTTATCATAACTTCGTAATAGCTTTTGCCTTAACGATGTAAATTAGGACAGCCTTGACCCTAGCTCAATGAGAACCTGCTTGATGATGGTAGAAATGCACCGACGTCAATAGAAAGTCGCCGACGTCGCCGACGTCTCCTTATCATCTGGCAATGTTCAAAGCATGACATGAGATTGAAATTTTCTGCGTGTTGAAATTTTTCTTGTGTGTCAGTAAGGAGTTTTATTTTTTGTTCGTATACTATCAATTCAAGTAATAGATCTTTTACTGCTCGATCACTTTCATTTGAATGCTTGCATATGAGTTTATGTATTTGAATCTTTTTACTGAAGTGCCATAATATATTTGCACATTGTGCATAGTGGATTTTTATGCATTAGAAATAAAATAGCGTTCATAAAGAGGAAAAATTTTTTAAACTCAAACTGTCGTAGCATATTACGAGATAAGGCAAGAATTGCTCCAAAGCTCTGATAAACCTTGTACGGGATCTCACTTGGGACACTAAAGAACTTAGAACTTTAATTCTACTGCAAGTCAAAAACATTACCGAAGCATATCAGTAAGAATCATCCGTCAATACAGTATAATTAAGGAAAATTCTAAGTCGTGGCATAGACTAGTGGTTAAGTGGCTTAAGCGGTATTTTTTCATGACACCATCCATTTCTAAAAGTTCATGCACATACTACTCTTAACATTTCGTCGAAAAATAATCTCAATTAGCTATGCAATCCCTCTCAAATAAAACTTTGTTTTCGCATTGCGTTGCCAAGGTGCTCACGCGTACTTTGACCGCCAAGTAGACACTACGAAATCGAACACCAAATTGGCTTTAAAATATTGCACATTCTTGAATGAAATCGTAACGTCAGACGGCGGACACCTCCACGTGCAAATTTTTCTGCAGTTCTGCAGAATTGTTGTGTTTTAAACTCATTGAGAGGTTTGTTTACCACATCAGTCGACCTGAATTTTTTTCAACAGATGGATTTAAATGTAAACCTTACGAAGTAAGCTTCACATCAATGCGAATACTGTTGTATTGAACGCAGCGCTCCTTTAAGTTGTTTACAAATAACAATTCCTCGGTAACACAGACGGTCTGTAACATTTCCTCCCAACTGTCCATTACTAGTTTCCTTCAGGTGATTTATGCCACAGAACAATGAACATACTGCTCATCAAAGGTGCTAATTGTTCTTGGCAAATAGCGTCTTCTTCAACTAAATAAAAGACCTTCACCCATACAACCGTGTGACCTTAACACATATTAATTATGGAAAATGCAAAACGAGATTCGCTGAAGTCACGTTTCACTCGAAACAAAGAAATGTGCAATGCGTCAGCCTATAAAGTAAAGAAAATCCATCTCCTGTGACCTATTGCAGGAAGTATCAAAATTTCCGCTCTTTCTTTCATTTTTTGAAGAATGCGTCTTTGTCGAGACTATGAATGCACAGAAGGTGGTAATTTTTTTGATTATGAAGTAATGTGCAATTCAGTTTCCTACATCTATCAATAGTAATAATATTGTTAGAGTAGAAAGGTGGCTATTTGCTTCGCAACTGAAGGCTGTGGTAATCGCTGTGTATGATACGAATCAAGATCATCCAACACCACTTCCATTCATTCATCAAAGTCAAGTTGCACGATGCACCCCACCATATGTCTAACTTAAGCAGCAAATTTGTCGCCATTGTAAGCAATGTCTATCGAAAAGTTGGAAGACACCCTAAGCTTGCATATATCCTATGTTGGGAATAACGTATGATTTCATCACAGTCGATTTTGCGTTGAGGATGTCTGCGAAATGAATTGCATCGTAATACGCTAAGTGCAATAGCTAAGCCACCGGAAGTCAAATGCTTACTGACGTTCATCTGTGTAGAATTTGCTGAATCAAAGTTTATCATAAAGTGTTTTAGCTACGCTTCGAGAAGAGTGAATTCGATTCAGTTTTCAAGATACCTATCGGCTTGCTTCATACTCCTGTTAAATAACTTTTATTTAACGAGTTTCAAAGAAAAAACATCGTTCTTTTCATAAAAGACTCTACTATCAGAAATCCCAACTAGACAAGCGTTGGGATTCTATGTGTTTCTAGGTGTCTATGTGGGTTTCTATGTAAACTAGATAAGCATTGATTCATGTTCGACTTTATCCATTAAATTTGGCTGCTATTCGCGAGACAAAACTTTTCTACGTGTTTTTCTGCCTATTGAAAGTGCGCGGAGAATTTTTGACTGAAATGTAGCAGGTTTATACTTTCTTCAAGTTGATGTTCCGTTTGTTTATTTAACATTTAGAATCGGCAATTCTTTTGGATAAACCGTAAAAACAGCTGAATTATTAGAATAAAACGCTAACACGTGAATTAATAAAATAAAATGGTATCCTGACTATCCTATAAGAAGATATTGGTGTTTCAGGCTGAAATTAGTTTGGTTAATGAACGAATGTCGGACGCGTTTATTGCAAACATGCTTTCTTGTTTCGATCTCAATCGAAAAACATAACACTAGCGGTAAATTGTGTTGCGATAGGTTTTGCAAACCTGATTACGCTACACAGCTCAATCGTTTTTTGAGATATCACGGATTTTTAACTCTTCATATTTATAGCCTTTCCCCTTACTAATAATATAGCGCATTCAGGAAGGTCGTTGCATTCATGCAGAATCTTGCTACATCACGGGTCGACAGGTTTGCTGTCAATAGAAGAAAAAATGAAACCGGTGAAGATCTATAATCTCCTCGGCATATTTGAATTTCTGCAAGGGTGAACAGGGTTTTCATGAATTTATTATATCAGGAAGAGATAAAGCCATATATGGCATGGGATGAGTTCTTGGAATCCGAAACAAATTTGAGCCGAGCAGTTTACCTATACAGACATGTCTCCCAAGTTATTATACTATCGTGAAGTAACTAATCCAAGTGCTTTTGCAGTGTGTTGTTAACTATATTAAGTGCAACTTTGTGTCACATTTCTTACAAGAGATCAAAATTATGAAACGATTATTTGCAACAGCGCTTTTAACGCTTTCTTTTTTAAATTGAAAATTACGTATATGTTGTGGTAACATATTTATCACTTGCAAAAGTTTTTTATTTTTTAAGTGATTCAATAATTCTTAGTTTGCTGTTGTTTGTGTCTCAAAGGGCACAACCGAAAAACGATAGTGATGCACTAGGGAACGCGGAAGCAAATACAAAGAATTCTGCTAAAATGAACGAACACCTACCATTACAAATGACGATAACTTAGAGCGATTGATGCTTGTCTCAGCAATCATTGCATTGCATTCTGCAAATATGCTCAAAAAACTATGAAACACTCAACTGCTTGCCTTTACTCTCCGCTTGTGTGTAACATTTTCACATTCATAACCCTTGCGGTGATTTCTTTTTAAATGCACTCAACGCGTCAAAGTTTGCTTACTTCCTGGTTTGCTGAACATTGAATACGGAATGTTCGCTATGCGCTAGGCTGTTTTCCGATACGTGTTCCATTGAACGCATAATTTTCGTTAAAGTGGGAGTCGAGAAGAATCACGAAACAATGTTAAGAAGGTCAAATCTGCCGGATGAGAGAGCCAGTGGAAAAGAGATCATGCAAAAGTATAATTATTGCAAAAGTACAACTAAAAGTAGTAATCGACTTTGCAAAACGTTTAGAAGTGTTTGATTTTAGAAATAAATGTTTCAGGAATTGCATCGTATTGAAGAGTAAGTGAGCAAAATAGGTGTAACACAAGTGAAACTCTTTTCCGAATGTATTTCTTCGTTTTCACATCTCGCTGCTTCACTACTTTTTTTTTGTGAACAGAGTTGAACATTGCGTCACATTTAACATTTGTATGGAAAGTGAAGACCGAATGTACAAGTCGCATTGATTAGTTCATTATTGATACGGCTTGCCAATTGATGCTCTAAGTGAGGAAAACATATATGAACTAATTTCATTCGATAGCATCAACGATAAAAAAATTGTGCAACAATTGAGTTATATGCAAACATTCATGGATCACTTTGTTCACTTTGTGGTTGGTTTGCTGGAGCAAAGCACATTCCGCTTTTGGTTTGTGCTTATAGCACTCGCCGCACACCTTTTTTTCCTCTCGCTATCGCTTCGACAATTTTCGGCCCTATTTTGCGCTCCCCATTGGCGACCGAACTCAAAGAGTCTACATCGTTCACCCTTCTCTTCACTCGTTTCATTATATTCCGAGTGAATAATTTGTTCGCATAATGCATCTTCCTTGCATCGCTTTATCTTTGCTCGAATGCTTCGGAACAGATAGTGCAAAATGCTGATTGAATCGATGAATTGCCTAAGAATAGCAAATTTAAATAATTCATTTGTTGCCGCTCAAGTGGAAAAATTCTTTGTAGTGAAGCAACGATAACGTTGACGAGTGAAAATGCACTTTTAAATTCATTTCTCTAGTAATGAGCTTTTAGTAAAATTACCTATCTTTCATCTAATAACTGGCCTAATAAGTTCGAGATTTAATGCGTTCACTGGTATGAAGCTATCAATCTACCATGCTTTCCTCGCATTTTAAGATTAAACTCGTCGAAATATTCGAGCGCAACAAATGGCTCATTCAACTTGTGAATGACTGAGGATATATATGGCAAACAAAAAGCACCGTTAATACGGAAAAGAATTTATGTAACTGCTGGCTTGCGTTAAGATAGATATGACAGGTTGCCTCGTTATTCTTATCTTAAATTCATAGGCAGTTGATGTGTTGGATTGAATTCGAATAGTGTGCATAATGCCAGCCTTGTTGACGTAATTTCGAACTAGTTGCTTTCATTGGTTAAGCGGCGACCACATTAACGATCGAAAGGAGTGATTGTTATTGCAAATGCAGTTGTATAGGCTAAATCTCCCTAACTATAAACTGACAAAATCCATGTGCATATGATTTTGCTTGAGAGCTCATTTTACCGACTGGCAGTAACGATGTTATCATAAATGACGCAGAACATCAACCTGACTCATCCATCTCGTTGCATCACTGCAATAAGATCACTGGCTTCTCTTAAAGCGCACTTCCACAGGACCTCATCATGTGCGCATTTTAGCCATCGTTGGCCAAATGTCATTGTCATGAAATCTGGTTCAGCCAGGACAATACATACGTGCCGATGTGATGCAATCGCTGATTCTGAAGGTCCACATGCTGCTGTTTTGTCAAATAAAGCTCTTACGTAGTCTCTTCTGGGATCATTCACTACTGAAAAATGTTTCCTCTTTCCAACTCTTAAAGAACTTCTGCGAATCACTCAGTTAGGAGTGCGATTTTGGTCTGCAAGGTTCCTAAAGAAGCGAAGTTGGAAATGATCCCATAAATGGTTCCTAAGAATCTCCTAATTGCGACTAATCCGCACAGAATGATAGTCAGTCAAAGGTAATTCTGAGAAGATGAGTTATACTTTGCCATATACATTGCCATATATTTTGTTACTCGCATGTCAAAAGCTACAGTAAAGACAGACAACCAGATGCGCCCAAGTATTACACCGTTATAATGTACCATTTGTAAAAAAAAAAAAGAAAAGGAACTAGCGTCAAAAGGACTGAGTAAAAGGCGTTCGCGAAGAGGGATGTTTTTTTAAATGTCTCTTAAGTGCAATTATCGCTGCAGCCGTCCGCGCATGAAAGTGCATATGTAGTGCACATTTGTGATTTGTTTGAAAGTTGATGTAAAGATGAAAAAATTGCTTGGAATGGAAGAAAAATTTGTGCTCAACATTGATCGTCGAGTGCTTTGTTGCTTTGAATTAAACAAAATGAAAGATCACTGCGTGAAGCATTTACATTTTTCCCTTTGCACATCACAGCACCGAGAATTCATCTTCATCAATCAACAGGAAAAGATTTATTCACTCTAAAATTTATGAAAAAAGAGGAAGTTTCCCTCTACAACTTCTTCCTTTCAATAATCTTCTTTCTCACTATCACTCTTTCATTGCATGCATTGACCATCCTTAGAAAATATTGCCCTCTTCCGTTGCTGATCTCAGCAATCTTATAATCTATAGGTCGTAGTGTGGGTAGCAGATTAGTGGATAGCGTGGATTACCTGATAAGCAGTGAACTAAATGCTCTAGTCTTTTTTCTCAAGCAAACGCTCTCTTTATTTGTGCGCACCAATCGGATCTTCCTCGCTAAAATCACGGGGTGTTTGTTCATGAATATGGATGCGATAATGATCGATTCGTGCGCAGAAGGGGGGGGGGGAGAGGAAGGAGAATTATTTCAGTCCTGCTTAGGCTCGTCGTCTCCTATTTCTCGTGTTATTAGATACCGTCATATATTCAGCTAAATACATCTGTTCGAGTAGAGCTAACTTGTTCATCACCTCGCTTTCTGTTCTCAATGTTTGACATTTAAACGCCGTATTCGGGTTTGAAATTTCGCATTTGAGAAAATTTTCACTCTCGATCAAGGTAGTAGAAAGAACTCAAAGCAAAAACAAAAAACCTCGTGATTTCTATGAAGGAAGATGAATGAAGCTAAAATTTAGATTATAATATTATGTATGCATCAGATACTTATATTGACTACATCTTATCACCATAGTTTTTTTGGTTTGGCACTAGCCGCAAACTGAACATCTGCCAGGCACATTCTTGGTGCTCTAAATGCTTATAACATTTCCTAAGTTAAATTGAGAATGTTTCCATAAATTGAACTATAATACTGACAGAAAGACAAACATTCTTGCACACAGAAACATCCTCATCGTTATGCGTTTTGCAAGAGCATCTTGTACATCTAGGTCTATACTAACGTTGCGCACATAAAAGACTTTACATCAATATTATCTCACTGCAATACTTTTACAGCTTTTGATCAATGGAACATATCTTTTTTATAAAACTTTCAAAAATTGCAGAAGATTGTGAAAAGAAAAGTTTTATGGGAGATTTGCAACGATAATCGCTTAATGAAAATGGGAAAATATTGTTGCTCATCTTTTGCAATTGAATGTCAATTTAGGGCATATGCACTTTCTTCTGTTAGGTTTTAATGGAAGTAATTCCAAGTGCGCGAATAGACCACTTTCCCTGACGGCATTTTCCAACTTTTCTGTACTTGATGAATGATCATCTTTCGTAACGATCTGAGATCAGACGTCCTAAAAACATTGAAAGTGCAAATTCAATCAAATTTTGTCACTAATTAATCATCAAAGCGCGACGTAGAGATCATACTGTAGTTGAAAAAAAAAAATTAAAAAACTTACATAATGCTAGAGTTATTTGAGTGAATTTCTTTGGAAAAAAGGAGTAATTGAAGCAAAAAAAACCGCCAATAAGTTGTTTGCATTTTAGAACGGAGAATGAAACTACTACGGTAGATAAATCGGACCGCCAGTTATCATCTGTTGAATCCAAACTGAACAGGAAACCATCAAAAGAAATAAAAGAAGCTCTCATAAGATGATATAACATGGGTGCCTTATACACTTCAACGACGTCTTTTACGTTATTTACTGTATATAAATATGTGTGCATGTATGCATGCATATATGTGTTCTTGTGTTTATATTTGCGTATGTGATCACTATGCCGCCAAAGATTCTAGGCAGACTCATAAGTCTTTTTTCTCCTGGGTCTGCATATTAGCATAAAATCAGTTCGAACATTCAGCTGGATCGTTTCGCTAGCAGACGTGGTTTCTAATAGATTTTTCTGATTGTTGTTCGATAAGAAGCAGTTGACGTTTATTCGTAAACATGAAAGTAGCGATTCGGGAATTTCGAACGACGTTTCGATAAAATCAACTCGCCTTTAAAAAGCTAACGATATGCTGGAAGTGAGCCTCAATTGAATGGATTTGAATTTGCTTTAATGGGCAACCGTCTTGTTGCTCTGCTTTTCAACCATCTGAAATCATACGATGGTTGGACAAGTCGAATTTGTTCAGTTCATTGTACAACAAAAAGTACCAGCCGCGCCAGCCGGAAAATTGCGAGCATGCTACTATGTACGTTATTGTCAGCAATGGCAATCAAACTTGGTATTTTATAGGTGTGGGCAGAGAAGTTGAAGAAGTAGGTGAGATCCAACATAGGTGTTTTCTTCACATTAACATATAGCTTGCGTATACCATCTTATTTTTGTGCTATTGCGTTAAATACCCCAGCCGCAAGCATGCAGATCCTCTTTTGATGTGAGGCGCTCTTCGTGAAAAATCACGAGCGAAAGGGCACAAGAAAAATGCTGCACTTTCTTATCTGTCTAACGAGGAATTTCCTTGCGGAGAAGAAAATAGGAAGCTTGTCAACAGACCATACCACGCAGCGGACATGGATCAAAAAAACACTTCCTTTGTTCGATGTAAACGTTTGATGCGGTCACGTACTCAAAATTCTGCGTAATTTGAAGTTCCTTACAAGTAAAGCTCCTTCGGCTCATACTGACCTCTCACCGACAAAGCTCCAACTGCGTATGAATATCTATCGACTGAGTGCTCGGGTAAAAGCGAGAATTCTTGCAGTGTGGAGTGAATTGGGCAACCGTTCGATGTGGTCGGAGTTTGGACCAAGTAAATGAGAAGTCATGAGCTCCCGATCTTTTAAAACTCCTCGAAAAAACGATAATGGTACCATATTCTGCAAAAAGTAAGCTGTTTCTTGATGAATTGCTAATCCGTTTGAAGAATGCTAGGCTACATTAAACTCTTCTTATGTCGTCCCATGGCTCTTTTCACAATTATCTTTTAGCTAATCGAAAGGTGGCCTGATGACAGCACATCAAATGCACTGCTTTTCATAGTTCGAAATTTTACAGTGACGCAAGACCACATCTATTTGGTGGTGGTGTTGCCGCTTTGATGAGGAATACTCAACTCGCTGCATGCGTCCTCAAATGATGGAATGTTGTGTACTTGATAAGCATGTAGAACCCACTCGCTAGATTGTTCACCATCATTCACCCCCTCACAAAACGTTCGTACAGCTTGCAATCAAGATGTCGCACTCCTCTCCATACTCATTTGTTGTTCTCGTTGAGTGTCAATCGCATTACCGCAATGCGTCAGATCTCTAACAACGAAATAAAAACCTCTGAATTTGTTCTTCGCTAAAGAAGACATTATAATATGCAATTCATTTGTTCGGATTTATATATGTGCAAACTTTATAATATTACTTACTCAAAAATAGCACTATTTTCCACTTGTTAATCGTTTCTGCTATCATCACGGTAAGCTCTAACTAGTTTGACATTTTCGGGGAGAGGTGAACGCGAGAGTTTTTGTCTATCATGCATGCTATCATGAAAGATAGTGTTCCATGCGATCACTTTAGAAAACACCCCTCGCATGCGAATATATTAAGTGCTCACTTATGAGGTGCGTATATTAAAATCTTTAAAAACTGTGAGAGTTGCAAAAAAATAGTCTTTTCTGAATGTCTTGAAACGAATATGAATTTATTGCAAACTAGAGTTGTAAGAGAAAGCCCATTGTTTTAAAATCACGGATCTTCATTCCCGTTTATAAGAAGGCTCGATTATTGCAATCATTAAACAACATCACTTCACCCATCACAATATGATTGTATCGATCCTGATGCCCAGCAAAGTGTCACATACATCTTATAATTGGTTGGCGTATTTCCTAAGGAATTGAGCCAAGACGTTAGCTCTTTTGATGCCTCACTTCTTCCATTTATTTTTTCTCATCATCGTTTTCTTCCAAAATTGTAAAAAGAGGTACTCTTATTGCGGCCTCAGACAAGAAGCTCCAAAGCACCGGCTAGTTATTCGGGAAGAACTATGCGTGAATTAATAAAATCCGTCATAAAATACCTCGTTGCTTAGCACCATTTCGATCCCACTTTTTTTCTTCCATTCAATTTAGCTTCCTTCCGAGGTATTCAATTGAAACACGGCTGTTTCCCTATTAGTCTGACGTACATTACTTAGGCAACTGCAGCAAATACTCCGGTTAACTTTACATTGAATGCACGAAAGCAAATGATATAACTTACCGTCAGAAACTGCTTCATAAACTCGATTTTTCAAGCATTTATTCATCCCTCCTTAGCAGTAAGCTTCATTCGCCATGCCTATAGGTCACAAGCGGCGTAAGATGCGTATTCGTTGTGCCTTGCGGACATCAACTATGCCACAAGGAACATGTTCTCCGTGCACCGTTTTTACTAATTTACATAAATAACATCCATAAATAACTTGAAGTGAAATGCAAATTGCACTTAAATAGCGCTAAATTGTACGGTTCATAAATAGAAGCATGATTTGCGCCTCACAAGTACACTCCGTTCACTTCCGACTGCACAATGCTCGTTTATTACCAATGAATAAATTCGAGAGTTTGGTGACCTGTAAAACTCTCTGCCATAATTTTATATTCATCATTCATCATTCATATTCACCAACTATAATAGCTGATGATGCAGTAGTCTTTAGCAAAGTCCATTTTGCCGATATTGGATAACTGCTCATCAATTTACTGTTCTTATAACGATGACGATATGAGAGTAATTGAGGATGTTCACTCGGATCCCCTTAATTGATCATTATTGCAGTTTATTTGAATAGTTTTTTCTACCGCGAAAGGTGTGCTATTTCCAAAATTGGCGTAATGCGACTTTACCGAATGAAGCATCATCTCATAATATTCTATGAAGTAATTAGTCACTTTGTTGATGTGGAATCATTGCTTTGTTTGCTCATGTTAATAATGCGTTGAAAAGATCTACTGCATGAAGATCAAATGTCCATCTACTGCATACTTGTAGATATGTCGCTATATATCGCGATTATGCGACGTATAAGATCGACTTCTGGTGCGCTACTGAAGCCATCTATACTTTACTAACTCTAGAGCAGCTTGCTCATGTTGCACAAGCATGATCGTCTTTAACACGAGACAACTCATGACTCCACCCACCTGATGACATAGTGAGATAAGTGCATGAGGTGTCTTTCGGCTGTGAAATAAATGAAGGAATAAATCGATCAACTTCTTCAGAAGTAAAATGAATGCTCCACTATATATATAATATATATATATATACATATATATATATATATATAATAGACATAATTGCTAAAATCAAAAAGCTGTCGTCATTCGTAATGCTTTTGGCTAGATCAGCTAATTTGCTGGGAAAGATTTCCAAATTCATTTAGGGGCCAGGCTGCAGTGATCAGAGTAGGAGTGTTGCAGTGAAGTAGGTAGTTAGCATACTTTAGAAATAACATATTGAATGTAATTTTTCCACAGCAATATTAGTGATTATCGGCTATAGTTCAACGCAGTAGCAAGAATCTTTCCTGAACGAAATTAAGTCAATTCGAAAACAGCAATTTTTTTTAATAGTAATTGCCAAATTCAGAAACTCCTCTCGCAGTTCATTTTTGAAAGCTGCCAGCATCTCAGATATGCTTCTTTACCTCTGATCAGTGATGTCGTCATATTATTGAAATGGTGATGCACCTAACAGTTAGTCGGGTAATATCATGCTGTTTGTCGCATGCATCAAATATGACAAACGAACGTGACAAATTTAAGGTGATGTGTCGTGTTGGTGGTGTGCTCGATCAATTAAGCGGCCTTGAGTACAGGGAGATTTTAGGTCCCATTTTGTACTCTTTCTGTTAGTCAAATCTCAAGATCATACAATATCGTACTTCCAAACAACTTGTCCAAATCGACCTTAGGAATTTGCATAATCGAGCACATCTTCAACCGCACATATTCATAGTGCAATCTCTTCCTCTCTTTCATTCTCTAGTAGGAAAGTAGGTGACATTAAGACCGTAGCAAGAAGTGTGCAGCGAGAACACTGTCCGTTAGATTTTTGTCGGATCTTCCCCAGCTAAATAACGAGAGAACTCCTTCTCTAGAGCAACTTGTACCCCAACATTATGCTCATCTCTTTTCTCCCTTCCCACAGGGCCAAGTCGCTTCCAGATGGTATTTGGCTTGGCAAATCGCACCCTCATGGAGCTTTCGTTTCTAATGAGAATCGTCTGCACACTGTCGGAGAAAAGTCCGCAGAAATTACAAAGTTTATTCTTCGCGATTTGCAGCAAAAATGTATTCAACATAATCGGAGAGATCTCGCCACTTACTGCCGACCTGTTTTGGAATAACATAATGCTACATGTTTCATCATCTCGTTTCTGATGTCACACTGTGGGACGAATCCACAAGCGCTTCACTTGAAGTGCTTTTCGCAAAAATTTGCCTTGTTCATGCTAGCAAGATCGCATTGCGAGACGAAATCATTATTTTGGAAATAAAGGAATATTGCAGATTCAAATTTGGTTTAATTCTTTATTAACAAATTGCGCATCACTTTTCTGACATTCTGCCCACTAAAAGATTTCAGTTTGCCCTTTTTGTAGTCGATCAGGGCAGCAGTTTCAGCTCGCCAGAGGCGTTGCACCATAAATAATGTTCCCTGTTCCATGCTCTACCAGCCTGCAATCTGCTTTCTGCCTATGTGAAAATACACCTATTTCTTCACCTTTCAAATTGTGTTTCAGTCGTTCTGATTTTCACACTACTGTTGCTCATCCTTACTGAATGTTGAAGCCTTTGATGTTTGTTGCGTCCGATGTATTGAGGGCGTTTTGCTTTTGCTTCCTTCAATTATTATTTCGGTTCTCTCTTTTGCTATTTTTCTTCGTATTTTTATTTGCTTACCTTTTATGTGTTTTCCATTTGCATTGACATTGGAAAAATGTGAAGAAAGCCTCTTGGAAACACATCAAGAGCTGTGCTATGCCTTGAAAAGAGTTGTGCTATCACAACATATTGCTTTGGTGCTTGCTAATAGGAGGATGGTTCGTGCAGTACACTGCGAAGGAATATTAGATTAGCAACACAATTCTCTGTTGCAGCGATCCGAATTTGCATATTAAATACGAATATCACTGATATATTCCTTCACAACGTCAGATAATTACTTTAAACGATGACATGCTAATATCTTCAGCGAATAACCAAATAGCTCACATGACATAACGCCGTCGTAATGCATAAAATTGCAATTATTGCAGAAACAATATGACCAACAGCAACACATGCGAACTCAGCTTGCAGTCACCACCAATCGGTGTGCTCACCTCACCGACCGCCTCTTTCAGTAAATACAGCAACGTCGTAACTCATGATCAGTCTTGGCGATCACGAGTGCTATATTGCCGTAAATGCGATGGACATGGCAAACAGGTGGCACTTAAAGGGCACGCACCTAAATGCCCATACAGCCTCTGCGAATGTGTGTCGGTTAGTATTGCATTTACCAGAGTACAAAACAAACTGCCGTGGGAATTGCAATCATAGTGGAATATCAACAACTCTTCAGTATTTGACTCAAGATTTAATTTTTTTTTTTGAACTCTCGAAGCAGTCAATGCGACAAATTCAAGGAACTTTGACGCTTGAAAACTGGCGTTGCTTTCATTTCTTGTCCTGGGCTTGAAGTTTTGCCCGACGATAAAATACGGGCATGCGCATTTGGTGACATGTTGCGTTCTTACTGAAGACCCCTAAGTGCTGTGTAAAAACCTTCAACGGGCAAACTCGTAAAGCCTTTTTTTCCAATACTTCAACGATATTTATTAATTCATTTATAACAAAATAATATCTCCAGCGACCTCATATTTTAAAACTGATGAACAAATGGACCACCAGATGTACCTTTAAAAAACCATGACAATCAGGCACTTCTTTTTTAGAAACATAAGCAAAGAGTGATCAGACGCATAAATAAATTGGCATTGCTGAAAAAAGTTTTCGAAAATTCCCCCTATTCAAAAATATAAGTAGAATGTAGAAGACAGCAGTGGAAATAACTATTCTCTTAGAGCCGTCCAAAGTGTTTTATTCTCTCAGCACCTCAATGTATTATCAATAAAAACATCGGAAAGACTGCAACAGTGAAAAAAACTTACCTGAATAAGGGCCATATTGTAATATTCGTAAGAGGGTTCCGCATATTGCAGCTCGTGCTAATTCACAAACGCGATTATAGCTAGCGGTGGTCCATAAGGAATGTTCGCCTATGAACGATGTCTTTTTTTTTAGATCTCTTCAAAATATATATCCTCGGGCATAAAATATGCTTTTGTCTTTAACTCTGTGTGGCGATTCTGTTGGATAAACCAATTACCTGAATAAGGGCCATATTGTAATATTCGTAAGGGGGTTCCACATATTGCAGCTCGTTCTAATCCACAAACGCGATTATAGCTAGCGGTGACCCATAAGGAATGTTCGCCTATGAACGATATCTTTTTTTAGATCTCTTCAAAATATATATCCTCAGACATAAATCGATGTCGTTAACAAGCTTTTTGCCTTTAACTCTGTGTGGCGATTCTGTTGGATAAACCATTCAAAGATTTTTGCCTCTCGCATGCACAACAAATGCAACACGGGGAAATAGGCGCTGTAGACAGAGATACAGTACTCCATTACCTCCTACCTCACCACAATTCTATTGTATTAACTGTCGCTTCGGGTAAGACCGAATATCAACTATGTATATCTTCAAGAATAGTCGACACTGGAACCCCATGTTAACAATAAACTCAGCTCTCTGGTCACGTTTTCAATGCGGCCAACCATCCGCAGAGCTAAGAGAGTCGATATACCCTTATCAGCTCAGATTGCTGGGTTATGAATGCGACTTCACCCGTCTGTAATCGAATCACCCTCGTGGAGAATTGATGGCGGCTGGGAAGAGCTGAGCTTTATCGCAATGTTCACCGAGATCGGTAAACAAGGTTACATATAAGATATGGAGAAAGTGGTGTTAACTCAGCAATTCCTACAGTCACTTAACCTCGAAGTCAAGCGAAAGCTGAGCAACAAACCGGCACGAGGAAGGATTATGCAACAATCCCAGTAAACACATCAATTTGTAGAGCAGTTAGCAAGTGCACTTGTTCCGATGCATTTCATTAGTTGATGCAGCGAAAGAAGCAAGAGAGTTCCCATCATTTCTGCCTACTTGTCTCCTTCACAAATGGTCATTCTGTGTTTGCTCACTAATTTTTTTTCACTTATTTGCATCTTCAATGATACAACGGAAATCCTCTCTATTCAAATTGCCAATCGTCAGGTACTGAAGAAGAAGAATGGAAACATCTTCAAAGATTAAATCATTTCTTCTTTTCACTGGAGACAAATCATTACCATACAGGCGCACTATTATTAGATGAAACAGCTGCTGCAATCTAAGGCTGTATGGAAGAGATTTTCGAAAACAGCAACTGAAGCAGGAGCACTAGCAAAACAACTCAGCCCTGAGATTTTCAAGCTGAATTTCCAATCTGATCCATTTGCGATTGAACCAGCTCTTTAAAATCAACAGTGTTCGCACCGACGGAGTCTCGAAAGAGGCAGTCTTTCCATTGTTCAGTTACCACATCCCATTCGAGATGTGCAAAGATGTTGGGGTCTGTTTTGCCCCTCTGCCCTTAATTTGTCCTCGAAGGACTCGCAAGTTCCTTTTTTTGAGGTTGGACCGGATGCTGTGTAATCTGGCAAGAAAACGAGAGGCTAAGATTTTTTTTTTTTAAATCAAGCCCCAATAAAATCAACAATAGTAAGGCGGAATGGATAACACGACCGCAGCGGGGGCCGTCGCTCAGACAGCAACTCACGCCCGAGACACTTCGCAGCCAGGCCGCGCACCGCTAAGTTCCCAATCAGCCCTTGCAAGGACGGCACCTCACGTGAAAAACTAGAAGCACACTGATGTCATGTAATCAAACCCGTTGTCATTGTATAGACACCGACCCGACCCTTGCCTTAAGGGATTTGCAGAGAGTTTGCTTTGTTCTATGATAACCACTTCTCTGCTCTGGTCAGAAGCAACTATTTCACGATTAATTTACGATTTTTTGATCACCCCTTAGAGATGCGCTTAGAAATGGGACAGCTCCTCTATGTATAACTATAAAAGAATAGCGTTTAAATCGATGAAAGATGGAAATAAAGCATAGAGTCATCATCTCTCATTGCTTCTTCTCGTTATTTCATTTGTGAAAAGTCTTTTTTCAATATGTTTTCTTTTGCATATCTACAATTTCAATGGCAAAAGAAATCTCTTTCAGTTCAGGCTCAACGTCAATCGCCGTTTACATGGGATAGGGGTTATATTGCATTTTGGGACAACTACTATTGAAAAGAAAGCTTGCCACCAATCGAAAGGATAAGACCTGAACATTTAACAGCTGACCGCTTAGCAAGCATTTATTTGTCACCTATGGGATTGTAAGATTCCAAGTGCATTGCAAATCTCTCTATTTTCAAGAATAGGCGACTGCCACCTGTGATATCCTTACACCATCTTTTTCTATAGAGCCTCTTTTACTAAAGCTACTTATCGCATACATTCTATTAGGCATTTCTTGTAAAGAAGCATTGCTATAATCGCTCTAATGATGCAGTGATCTAACGATGAGAAGCTAATGATTACACTGACCTTTGTCTACAAAGGTCAATAGTCAACAAAGGTCAATGTAATAATTTGAATGATTACATTGACCTCTGTCGATTATAGGCTGGACCAATTGCTTGCAGCCTTCGTGCCTTTTATTTGCGTATAATTCGACTTTTCGTAAATGTCTTAGATTAACCGTTTATTTTAGATTCCCCCACTCTCAAGGTTACCTTTAAAATCAAGATCGCTCTAAAGGCATCTCCTAACATGATGACATTTGAATGCTGCGAGGCATGATTTGGGCCGCAACGAATTCCTGTAAGGTTGTGTCTATGGCTGGTGGTCGAAAAGGATAGGCAGTGTGTGATTGTGTGATGAATAATGGCATAACTTTTCGCACCTTTTCGCAGGGTATGGCTAGCATACTTTTTTCTATTGCATAGTGGAGTGCTGCGCCCAGCTATGTTCTTTCGTGCCCCTGTGACATGAAACATATATAACGTTGTGTCACATGCCGAACCCTGCTAAAAATTATGCGCCCAAAGAATGCTCCAGATGTGTGCAACGTTTCATATTGCTATCGGCACTCAGGCACCGCATCGGCGATTTGTTTTCAGTTGATTTGTTTTGAGTGCTGTTTTCCCACCATTTCGAGCTTCCACAAAGGTCCTTTACACAGGGCATAGCCGTCGATCAATCGAAGCAGAAGCTAGTGCCACAAAAAGTAACGATGAGTAAAGCCGCCGTTGTGTGCACTTCCGTTGCATGACGTGGATGCCCTCGTATCGTCGATTGAAAGGCACATTGCTTAGTTTATCGTGAGAACAGCCTTATAGTGCCACTCCTACCTCCTTCACTGCTTTGCGCTCGTTTTTTTAACATTCGTATGGTATCACACTACAGTAGATTAAGCGCATTAGTGACCCGACACTGTTTTCTGTTTGCTTCGTTTTACATCTCGGTTTCTGTAATATTTAGGGTGACGATATGTTGATTTCACCTCTAAATCATGACACCTTTTTCAAATTATATATTTTGTTATTGAAAGCATGTCTATCTACTTACTATTGCTGTCTTTCCTCATATCGTTTGTTGCGTAAAAATAAACGTTTTAACGTCTAATTAAGCAAAGTTTGAGTTGCATCAGCAATCATTATGTAAGAAAATGCGCATAACAATGTGCCAAATTCAAGTGCGCCTAGTGGGTTCTTCTTTTCTTCCGAACAAAAACGATTATCTTTTTTCTAACTGGAAAGTGAAATTCCCTTCATGAGAAGTCTCGAGTAAAATTTGCACACATCGTATATTGCCATCTTAAGGGCATCCTAATCTAAGTGAAAGCATGCCCATATATGTGATAACATTTGTTCTCTGTTTTACTGCTGCAGTTTGCGGCCAAGAGGATCGAATGCCAAAGACAACGGAATCCTGTTAGGGGGTTTGCATCAGTGCTAACAAAATAAATATAGCTCCATTTACTGTCGAGGTTGTTTCTAAAATATTTGGCATTTTTGCAGTGCTCGAAATTGATGACGAAGCGGTTGCATTCGTTCAAGAAACGTAACAAATCACGGCTCGAGGCAGCAGCTATCCTCACTGCCCAAAAGAAAGCACAGATGACAGCGTCTGGTGAGACTTTACTTTCATAGATATGTGAAGAGGAATGATTGGTATTGAAGAGAGTCTCGTTCATAGCTCTCGATTTTTGAGAATTCCGAATTCCTGCGTCGATTCGCCTTGGAAAATCTCGTGAAATTCGAATTCACAAGAACCACCTTCATCGAAGAAATTTTGTTTTTGGGACACCTGAGTGTCGGTCCCTCAAAAACTCGTGCTTGGAACTCCTTGAATATGGAACGAATTTCGGGGCTGTTTGAACTATCTCCGAAAGTCGTTCCACTTCGCTAGCAGCAATTTGGAAGGAGGGAGCACGACTTTTTGAACCACTCGATTTAGTGACTCTCAGTTTTCGGAGATGCTATTGACGCTCTGTTTAGCCTTCTTAACTGCAGCAGCGATTATTGCGGATCAATACACTGACAGCGTGCCATATTGGTGCACTAGCTTGCGGGCCTTCAGGGTGCACAATCTCATATGGGAGTCCTCGTCATGTTGTTGGTATCATCAAGGAACTACCCCATCGTTTGGAAGCTGCAACACCCAGTGCCCCTTTCCATGACCAGAAAGTCTTCCGACGATGCGCTGATGCAGTCCTGTTTGCGCGGTTTATTCTGCAGAAGTCCTAATAGGTTACACACTGCAGTCTTTCTACAACATAAATTACCTTGAACAACCACACCAGTATCGGGATCAACCGCTTTACGTCGCTACCCATTTTTTGAGCTATCCGTCGTCCTGCGATTTCATTTCATTTAAAGAATGCATTTAAAGGGCATATACTTATTCACTTTTTCAGTATATCAATTACCAATGAAGTGTGTGACGATGAGTACGTGTGTCTAGTTTTGCCTTTAAAAATATTACTGCCACACAGACGATTTCACTTCATTTGATGTTTCTATGAAATTAAAAATCAACATTTCGACACTTTCAAAATTTCGAAAAATAGGTTTGGGCGTTCCTATGATGCTTGGGATGCTAAATTGGCAAAAAGTGATGTAGTAACAACGAAAGTCACTCATCTTGAAGGAGTCGGTAAGACACGACACCTGATATGGATTTCAAACTGCCGACTCGGGTGCTGACAGCGTCGCACAACAATAATTGACTGCTTTTTGTGCTTTTTTCATGTTGGCTTATTCCTGGGTATCCGGAAAATCCAAGGCTGCTTATAGATCTTTCGACGTTCACGGTTCATGGAAAATAGGATGCGGGTTGTTCGTATATTTTAATACTGCAATGTTCATCAGGCTGCCATTCGGATGGGAAACTAACTCCCTGAGGAAAAGTTTGGTGATAGTAGAACTGCGAAATGAAACGAGTACATATTGGAGGGAATGATTTAGCTCCTCTGTGAATCATTTCTGTGATATCAAGAAAAGGTTCACTTAGCGAACAATGCTGCAAGGTTTGCAGTTGTGAGTTTTATACAGTAGTGCCGAAAAATATTGTTGCAATCACCGCCTCTCCGCAATTTTTTATTTTTTATTTTTTTGACTTTTGCACAATAATATACAATATTCCTCTTTGTATTTTCAGCAGAAATTATTCCATCAAGCCGTTTCTGTCTCTGCTTTTTTCTGCACATCAAAACAGTCTTGAAAGTATTGTAAACATGCTTCCGATGGCAGTTTTTAGCGCATGAGGGATGTTAAACAAGCCGGGCGGTGTTGCACTAAGCAGAAACTTACTACGGTAGCTATGAACATTCCAACTTTTTCTAAGTAGTCAGTGAGGGATGCTGTAAGTTGGAACTAAACTTGAAGAAAAAAGCGAAAAACTGAGGCCTAAAGATCTGACAACATCATATATTTTATATTATCGTATAAAGGATCACTCTGTCATATAAGATGGTTCCAATGCTCCTCGATTTTAATAATATTTTTTACCCTGTGATTAGTTATTTATTTGCTTAATACTTTCCCATTTTCATATTTCCTTAATTATTAGCAAAGATGCTGAAAAATTAGTATCGAACTTAACTGCAACAATTGAAATCGAACTTATTTTGCGACTAATTCGCTATTATACGCTTAGTTGGGTCGTGTTAAATCTTTCAAATGAATGCCGTAAAGGATCTTCAATTAATGGCTAAGATTGATCGGTAGCGCTGCATTTCCAGAATGTGAGCAGCAAATATGTTTTAGTATTTCCAGAGTCGAGAAATTTCTTCGCTGATTTCATGTGATTTTTTATGCTCCTTAAATTTTTCAAGTGCATTATTTCATTGGCACCATTGATTACTTTTGAGACATTCTAGAGAAATATGTAGGGAATTATTTCTAGCAGATTTACTTTTTTGCTCAAATGTTAGCAAAATTTTATGGTTTACGGAATTTATTGTTATCATTATTTTCAAAGGATTCTAGCTTCTTTCGCTGCTGTTTGTGATTCTAAAATTCCACGGCCACGCCACGGGTCCGAGAGGCGAAGGCAAGGTAAAGGTAAGGGACAGCGATAAGTTTTATGGATCTTTTTAAAATCCCAAGAATTCGGAGCTAACGAACGATAGTCAAAAAAGCTAATTAAATCGAACGGATTTAACAATCCTGTTCCTATTCATCGGCTGGATTCCCTGGAGTGAAACTAAAGATGGTGATCGCTATCCACATAGGAACTGAGCATCCTCTTTTAAAAGGGCGAACTGCAATTAGGTATACTTGTAATGCACTTTACAGTGCTTCTTTGAATTCATTGGCATTAAGAATAAAGCATTGGAAGTGTAAAAAATGCTAGAAGCATACTACAACTTGAAAATCATTTGCAGTAATCCAGAAATTTAAGCTACATTACTTTCATTTTCGGTGATCCCTTATCACTGTGCACTTATGCGTGCAGCTGAAAACCTGATCAGATGAGCATGAAATTAGCGTAAAAAGTCACCTGAAAAGTGAATCAACTCGTTGCACCTAACAGTTTTACACCGTAGGTTTGCAGTTCGTTCAGTAGGGAGTATATACAAACGAACAACAATGAAAACCTACTTTCAACATGATATCTCTTCACTCAAAGTTGCAGATAATGTTACTTACTAACGTTTACACGAAGTATTGTAAAGATGCACAACGTGTGTCATCTTTACAATATGAGCGATGAGTGGACAACATTTTCCCTCCCTATAATTTGTAGGAAGTGGAGGTCCTCTCGTCCTTATCTTTCCTATATTTATATGAATGCAGTGAAAGATTAAGCGAGTAAGTGGAATAGAGGCGAAAAACCAATAGCGCGAAGACAGTGCTCAGTGTTGGAACCTAGTCTGGCATTTTGTTTGCTGAAGGCCCATAGCCGACGTACTTTATTTCTGAATGGACGGCGCTTTGAGTGATTAGTGAAGAATTAGACCTTCATATTTGATTAAACCTTTCTTCCACCTCCCCCGCTAAATTCACGAGAAAGTGCTCAGGCAGAATCATGCAAAACCTCAAAAAACTGTCCACCTATGCAGAATTCGCTTTTTTGGTTGTCAAAATACATCGCGATTTCTCTTCTTCTTCTTCTTCTTTTTTTTGTGAAATGTGCGATGATTTTTGCCGCCTCTCCTGAAAAATCCGCTCAGCGCTAATGAAAGATCCTCCAATTTGGGGTTTTTGCGTAAAAAATCGGGGATGCTTGAAGGAAAACGGATTTAATCTAATTTGGGGTTTGCGTAAAAATCTAATGTTTTGGAGTTGTAGAGGCTGCCCAAATTTTGCACTTCAGCTACCATTCACCTATTTCTCGGAAGATTGTCGAAGCTATTTAACATGAGTTCTTCACATGGATAAAGCTAGAGAAAGCAATATAGTAGTGCTCAGATTGCAGCAATGGTGGGAGAAGTCAAAATTTTTGTGCATTGTGTTGCACAAACCGACATTGCCCTATTTTAATTTCAATCGTGCCTGAATACGCTTTTTTCGCATTCCGGAAACCAAACTGCATATCCTTCTTACCTACTGTTGTCTAAAAGCGGTGAGACGTATCAATGACCCGAAGGCTTCTCCAGTCTGACGCACAGTTATGCTGACTCATGCTTGATTTAGACAACGATATTCGAGATTCTATTAGAATTTACGTGCAGATTTAAACGCGGAGTATCGAAGGTATCAAGTATGGTCAACTTTAAAGCGTATAAAAAAGTTGGCCAAGGTTGGGTATTGCAGGCTTATTTTGCTTTCCAAAATTTTCCGATTAGCTGCGAGAAACTGGCATCATTATCTCTATCTTTTATGATTCATATTTTTTGCACCACAACTGAGTACACTCGCAAAAACCTTCAAAAAGTGTTTTACTTATAGTGCTCGTTCAGAGTTAGCGCAGAAAATCTAGATAGCGCTTAACGCAAGCATTCTGTTACTTATGTGTTATTTTGACTTATAGCCTGTGGTTCGGCTATAAGTCAAATGACTTAAAACTTCATAATATCCCATTCCTGATGAGCCTTTAAAAATCTATCACGGCTGCTGTGTATCTTCAGTTGTTTTGAAGCAGTAGAAGCGTTATAGATATTACTTCCTTGGTCAAATTAATGTGAAATATAAAAATGAACAGGACTAAAACAACGATATCACAAAGAAGACATAGAAAGGCTCTTAAGACGTTCAACGGCGATTGATTCAAAAATATGAGGAAATTCGTACTCGTATACTTCTATGTTCTTACTTCTATACTGAAATCTGACTTCTATTGTTTTGTGGGAGCATTTTCTCCTTGCATACAAAACGCATTGTAATGGGAGTGCGTCGCAACCGCATGGAACATGTTGAGAGGATGCGGTTAGCGTTCGCTGAATTACGCGAACAGCGTCGAGGATCTTTCATACGGTAGCCATAATTGAGTCAAGTTCATTCTACTTCAAATCTAATACGGAGAAGCTTACTGAGGCGAAACAGCAAAGTGCCAAACGTCTTATATGTCAGAGCAAAATAAGGAGCCAATATGCGCTATTTTTGTCTCTCCTCAAACAACTATGCCAACTTTCCAACTTTGAAAGGTTTCCGTCCGATATTTTTAAGTGATATTTTGAAGTTATCGTGAGCAACAGTTTTTTTGAAGGCCAGAAAACTTACATTCTAAAGAAGCGATAGGAAATTACAGACGAGAAGAAAGTAATCGAACTTCAGTGTGGACGCAACAGTGAACCGAAATTTGATTGCCAGTAAAGCGTTAATACATAATTCTGGCGCTGTAGACTGGTGCGCAAAATTGCTGCTTAAGAGGAATGGGAGGAGGCAATGGATGGGACATACAACCATCTGTTGTTGAAGAAAGCAGTCAATTGAGCGAAAAAATGAGCGAAAAAAGTCAAACGGGCGAAAAAATGTGGGGAAAGAAGTCAAAGGAGCAAAAGAAGTCAAAAGGGCGAAAGAAGTCAAAGGGGAGAAAGAAGTCAAAAGGGCGAATAATAAAACGAAACTTTCAGGTCACTGTTAATATGAATACAGATCTCTCCTCAAGCAAATTTTCTGCGCTACTGTGCAGAATACATCTGAAAAAGTATTCTCGATCACTTGTGAATAGCGGCCGTGTGTTAAACATGTGGTATAAGCTGCTCTTGGCTAGTTTTTCGTCCACTTTGTAGGTGTCATTTTTCTTTTATCAATTTCTGTTACAACTTTTTGCTACGTTTGCTATATTTTTGCACTATTTTTCATGCCATATGTATTATCTGTTATTTAAACTAGCTTGTTTATCATTGCGCATTTTATATGAATGCATTGCAGGCTTCCATTCTACAACTTCATGCAGAGAGCAATTAATTTTCTATCGATTTCGCTGTTTGAAACATTTCGAACATTTCGATATTACTCCACAAGAAAAGAAAACTTTTTGCAACAATGCACAAATAGCCAATAAAGCTTTAGGAAGTAACATTAAGAAGGCGAGCAGAGTCTGTTGGATTAATACGTTCAACGCTTTCATAGAGCTAACATAGTTCCTTGTTTTCTCACGGATGGTTGCGCCATTTGTGGGGGTGGGATTCAGTGGATGTGGTCCCACTCTCGTGCATATCCTCTTGAATGTGGATCACGTGCTGTTTTAGCCAAAGCTTGCAGCGAGCAATGAGGGTGGTTCCCCTCTTCACGACGGCATACGTTTAAAGAGACAAAAAAGCGGTCATAATTTTACTAAATTTTCGCCAATCCTCTACCTTGCGAGGTCCAGCAGCCTTTTCTGAACCATCTTACCCTAACGAGAAAATCGAGAAGCTTCAACGTTGTGGCTTTAAGGACGTTAGCAGTATGTATATCAGCACGCACTTTTCCATCCACTGGATTATGGCAAAGCAGCGAGTTTGATTCTTATGCACATAACAGAGACCACAAATGTGCACTTTCTGCACGAACTACACTCACTTACATATCACATCGCTGCACTTCTAATCTCACACATGCTCGAGACGCACATTCGCGTGCAGCAGTCAAGCATTATACGCTCCACCCGCTTTGTGGAGAATGGTGTCTTTCATCCATCCATGCTGATTTCCTATATAACAACCTTAGTACACTTCATCACTCTTTTCACTTTTTTCTTTATCGTTACCTTCCCTAATCGAACTCAGTGGACATGAATTATTCCTGCCACGGTCTCAGTCCTCTGTTGCTTCCATCGACCGTTGCGTATTTCATCTAAATAACCGATTCCATTCACTCTCATATGAAAGAAGATTTATTGCCTTATATGTTCAGCAGGTCCAACTTCCGTAAATATATTCATTTCTTGAGGGCAACAGAAAGCCCTCTCTTCAATTCAGCTTCCTTTCACGTTTCCATCTCTTTCGACACATTCTGCGACAACGTTTAAAAGTCGCTTGGATTAAAATAAATAATAATGCTATTCTATCAACATCGTTTTGTATTTCTTCGAAAACTTGCATCCGGAATTGTTTGGATAGAGTAGATCATCCGGGAACATGCGAAAAAAATGATTTGTAAGAATGAATGATTTGCATGATTCTGTCTGATACGCTGCTCTATTTCAAGTGACTGTCTGTGTATACATTCCTGCCAACCTTGCTGGCAGGTATGAATTACATTTCTGAGTAGGACATCTTTCTTCTAGCAACATCGTCTAGGGGTGCTGCATTTCTGTCACATCTGTTGCAGTGATGTATAGGAAGCCGATACGAGCATAGGGGTACATCGATTTTATATCGCATCCACCACAGTTGCAGTAAAGTAACGAATTTTTCATTTCTTCGACCCGGCGAGATTGTCTTAAAAACTCCAGTTGTTGCCAGAGAGGCTGGCACGATGCGCACTTTTGCATTTTGCTCGCTAGAGTCATCAGTTTAATCAATTTGCAATAATTAATGAAATGTGCGGGGTAATCCATTAAATACTGATTCAGTTGCCCGTACAAATCTACAAAGGATTCGTTTTTACGATCTGATCAATATAAAGTGCGATTTGTTATGGCAAATTTAAATGATTGCTGCTTCTTTCAGAGCGAATGGATCAACTTAAAAGTTGGTATAATAAGTGAACCCATGATTTCATTGCAGCTGAAATAGCTGCAATGATACTCGGTTTTAGAGTTGAAATCAGCATGTAGACAATGAAATGACCCCATATTTCTCTTTGCAAACATAAATTTGAAAAGTAAAAAACATTGCTCGAGCGCACTCATCCGCAATGAATCCTGCCAGCACCACTCAATGCGCTCAATGCGCCCAACAGTTTAAGTCCTATTCAGCCTATCGTAGCAATAGTTCACGCAGAAATACGACATACGTTGAAAGAACTGTTTAAGCGAGGATACTATACGCAGAAATGGTCTCTCGGTGATTATAGTTTTCAAGAGAAATAAACACATTGAAATAGGGCTATGTACTGCACCACTATACACTTTAATATGTAGCGAGATTCACTAGTAAATTTGTTGATCGTTGAAGGCAGCATTTGGAAACTGAATGCTCTAGTTAATTCAGCAATGAGAGAGCGTATTCGCATTCAAGGCGACATATTGCAGAGATTGTTTCGTGCAAAATCTATGATCCAACAGCAGAATTAGTGCCACTCTGAGAGAAGCATTTCATTGGACGTTTGCTAACGTTCTGTCCTACAAATGCTCTCGCGGTTTTAAACACGCTACTCGTCGCTACAAATGTTACTCTTTCAGTAAGAATTCTTCTGCAATTCGGCAATTGCTTTAGAAGGCAAGTATGCAATTTTTCTCGAAATACGCTGAAATCATTCCGTTGTGAATTCTTTTCACAAATGCATTTTGATAACTTCAGTGATGAGATTTGTTGCTCTGATTAACTACATTCATAAGCTGATGACTTTTCTTTGTCATAAATTACAACTTTGTGATCCTTTAGAGAATAATTGCCTATCTTTTAGAAAAAAGTCAAATATTTTCATTATCCGAGAGAAATTTCCACTGAACAAAAATTCAGTCGCTCCTTTTCGCTTTTGCTGATCGAGTGAACGCGCTTGGCTGACTGTATCCATCAGATAGCGATTGCAGTTTTGCAAATAGCGTAATGCTCTTGAACTTTTGATAAATTCATATACATGCTAGTTGGAATGTTGGGTTTTTCAGAGTTGTTGCTATCGTTGTTGCGGAACAATTTTCCATTTATGGAGGGACCATCCCATACATTCGCAGCCCATCAAATTCCGCACCTACTGCCTATTTGTCACTTTGAGCTACTTTTTTATAGGCGAAAATTTGGCATGTTGCGAAGATTTAAGCATCAAACATCCATTACATCGTTTGCAGACGTTTTTCACTCGAATGTGCAATGATTAGTTCAGTGCGGTGCTTAGTTCATTGCACTTTTGCGGTTCACACTGCTCCCCGTCGAATTCCTTGTAAACTTCTGCAAAATCAATTCAAAAAAAAAAAAATTTACTCAACGAGATTGCCAATATGCATTCAACTTTGTAATTGTTACTGTCAACTTCATAAGGCAGTAACAGATCGAACATATTTTATGATTCTTCTACTGTGAACAAGATAAGTTTGAGGCTAGAATGCAGTTTGTAAGGCTTGAAATAAGATGTAACACTGGGCTAAAAATATCTCTGATCCGCATACTTCTATCTTGTGGCCTTGTAGTGTTTGTTCACTTAGTTGTTTGGGTTTGTGAGTTGTTTTTTTTAATTAAAAAAAGTGCACACTATACATGAATCTATGTATTTATCATTCGCACACGTGTAGCGTTGTATACGCACCTATCATGAACTTTTATGACTTCCTTATAGCAAAATCACGTGTGCGCTCATGTATGCATAAACGTTTGTTCTTTGGATTCATTTCGCGAATCTCAAAACTTATCGATGTGTAGTTTAATTAGTTCCATCTACGCTATAGAATAATCTCTTTTCGCCAAATTTATTCCATTTTATAAATTTCTGCTCGATTCATTGAAATCGAAGTTGTTGCGAAGTTCACTGCTTAATATTTTTTTTTAAACATTGATTGGATACGGCCACGAAACAAATTTGTAGGTGGAATTTAAGCAGTAGATAGAGGTCGATTTCTCAAAGAAGGCATTGTTGGATGATTTGTCATTGATCTCGAATATTTGAGGCTGCTCTCAAATTGAAAGTCGCATATCATACTTGTCTCCTGGCATGTTTTTCCGCGGCATAAGTTCAAAGGACGATAAAACTGAACCCGAAGCGTCAGAGAGTGTGTACAAGTAATACGCAATGCCTGTCGCAGAGAGTATGAAAAAACGAGGTCTGTGTGTTCTACATCGTCAAAATTTTACGATCGAATACAACGCTTTATTCTCCATGTAGAGCAAAGTTCTTCCATTCTGATGTTTCGCTAATAAACCGAACGTTATTCGTTGCTTCCTTTTGACGCATTTAGACATAGTCTAATCGCTCTTGTTTGAAAAAAAAAAAGTTCTTTCTATATCCGAAAACTTAACGGAGTTGTGAAAACTTTGGGTTTTTTTTTTCGCGCAACAGTGGAACGAATCGTTTCTTCAAGGTTAGAGGTGAATTTTTTTTCAGAGCACCCATCCGTGTGGTTTATGCATTTTCAGCGTTTGCTCTTGCATGTTTCATTTCTTAGGAAATTTCCGTGAAATTTTTGAAAATTCTTTCAATGCCTTTTTGTGGAAGTACTCGCAACGTTCTACAGATTATTTGACCACGTTGGAAATTGTTCGCATGCAATATATCTCATCGGAGATGAAATGAAGCCATTAACTCTCCAGAGGTTTTATAGATTTGATAATTTTACAATCAGAGTTGAAAATTCATTTCATATGCGAACCAATTGAACTATACGAAAGCTTTTAAAATATAGAAAAATCTACCGATAAGGAAACGTTCCATCGAGTCCGCTCTAGAAGTTTTGAAGTGAGAATTCACAGACAACAGAAAGTAAACCTAAGCACTCTGCAAGTTTCCTCTCATCAGTATGTTATGAAGTAAATTTCAAGGTTTTTGCATAGAAAGCTATAAAAATGAATGTGCCAGAATAGCTGAAAGTTCATAGTTCACATTGAAAGCTGGCCTAGAATTGTTATTTGACAATGAGGCGGATAACGCAAGCATTCTCGTGATATATATATTAAAAATAAATAAATAAATTTCCATCATTAAAAGAAATATTCCGAAGTAATGGAAGATGCTCTTCATTTTCTCCAAAGTTCAACATTCGTAGCTTTTCTTGATGAGCACGTTTAGAAACCCTTCAAAAACTTATTCGAAGACCTAGAAAAGGTACAGTAGGAAAGGTGGAATTTTCGAAATGAGCGTTCGAAACGACATACCACAAGGAAACATCGACAGAAGGAAAGGTCGAAACGAAACGACAAGTATTTAGAAAATATTTTTGGCTTCTTTCACTGATATCAAATAGCAACAAGGGTTCCAAAGTACGGGTGTAGCGTACAATCAACGCATACAATCACAAAAGGGTTTTAAAGTTTGTTGAGTATCTCGCATCATCCATTTACACGCTAATGTAGTTTTATTGAATCGGCATATCGTAAAAAAGGCTTGCATCGGTTTCACTGCATCTGCAAATACCCATAAAGAATTACGACTCTTTTTTGATTTATTCAACTGGTTCTTTGAACTCATGAGCTCATGGTAGTGGCGTTTTTAATGAATGCACTCTAAGAGTTCCCCAACCCTTCCGTGTACCATTTATGGTATTTTGCGTGACAAGGCGAACTGTCATGGTTCCTCATTTAGAGCAGAAAGAAAAAGACCCATTCAACAATTGGAACGGGTACACATTAGTGATATAAAGGTGTATATTCTCATTTTTAAATTCAGCATGAATTTTTATTTCTACCCCAAGTAAAATCTTATTCAATTAATTTGAAATCTTATTCAATTAATTTGCTGCCACTTATTTTCCTTCTTTTCAATTTTTTCGTTCCTCAGTAACACAATAGTTTCACTCTTTAATCTTGTGCAACAATTAGATTAGTATCTTATTGTAAACATAAACGTTGTAACAACAACTTAGCTGTTTCTATCAATCGTCTCACGAACAGTATACTTCTGTCTCTAACAATTAAAATATGAAGCGGCATTAAGCTATTTCATAAATTTCATCGGTGAGAAATGTCGCCATTTCAATGTATTTCTTAGAGGAACTTTGAAAAGACAAACGAAGCTGTCCGCTAATCTATCTGCATGATGTTCAGAGCACAAATTCTGATCATTGCTCGTTTACGTAATGAGTGAGCTTCCTTTAAAGGGTGTTTACCGAATACTGTAATGCAGTCTTACTTCTTGTATACACCTGATCTCTGTGCTAGACTGTGCGCTCTTCACGTTCCATTTATGTGTCCACCTGCACATGTTTCATAATCAATTCGTTCTCTGTGCCACTCACTATATCTTTCATCAGTCGTCCTTTCAAGCACTATCAAGTTTTGCTGATAATCCATCCCGTTAAGTGATTCGTTATCTATTTAAGGTGCCTTTATAAGTTTAAAGTATAGGAGGCTCCTTCTCGTAGTCTTGTTGCTACCATGCACGCATATGGGCATGAAAATGTGAGAGTGCTAGCGAAATCTCGTTTATATGTCTTACCATATGTGGATGTTTATAGTATCAGCCTTCAACTTCATCTATCAATTTCGAGAGGAATGTGCCTTTTGGGTACCTCCTGGGCCAGGAAACACAATCTCTCTTAGATCTATGCAAGCTGGCCCACCATGTAAAATAATCTATGATTAAGATATGTGGTAACCAGTTGCCCTGAGTGTACGATCGTGTGTTGCAGTATGCACTCGTTTAGATCAAAGAAACTTAGAAGAGCGACATCCAATAGACTTGATCTGCCAAAAAACATCTTGTGAAGGAATGAGGACGTGCTCACGAAGTTCATGTTATCCGGTGAGGCAAGGTTGCAATGAAAACACGCAGGTGAATAATCCGCTTAACGAGAGGGTTATTGTCGAGATAGGTTTTCAAAGAGGAATGCGTGAGATATCCGAAAAGAAAGAGGAAGTGTTCGGCAGGCTAGAAACCAACTTGGCAAGCTGTGCAGTGAATGTTGACAAGTGAGCAACCCGTTTGTAGACAAGGAGAGCGCAAAGAGGATATTATGCTCTTCATAATCGAAAAGTTGTCCAACAGTAACAGTAAAGCACTAAAAGCTGTCGAACTTCATATAAGTTACTTTTGTCTTGCGGCCTTGCTTCCTATGCGTGAGAATTCTGCTGAAAAATTTCCTTTTTTATTGCTCTGAACTTAGCAGCAGCATTCATGCTACTGCTAAGCTCCAAACTGAGAGTATTCTTTAAGAAAGACGCCAATGGCCTTGTACTTCTCACTTTTATATATAAGCCTATTTTAGTGGTCATTTTGAGTCATTCCGAGCATAGTTATCGTTTTATCGATTCTGTGTGCAACATCTCAGCAACGTCGCATTTATGCATTATGATTCCCTAGATGGATAAAATAGTTAACGTACTCAAGTGTCTCGCCAAATTTCAGTTTACTAGAGGCTGACTTGTTCCGCTTTAGTTTGGAGGCTTCAGAGATTAGTCCATAGCTGCCGTCTTAAGTTGCAATTGTGCTTACATCCTTTCCGAATTTTCTTACTATTGCGGCAGATAGCTCTATAATGTGGAGATCAGTTTGCCTTTGGCAGCGGGATAGCATTTGATATCTGAGTCAACATTTTCCATTAAATGACGCATCACATCTCTGTGACGTACAAGAACGGCATGAGGACTGAACCTTGGCAAGTCGCATTCTAACTTCGAATTTTTTTTGGTGATCCGGAATGGGTGCAGATAAACCGTTGACGAGACGTTCCTTTTCCGGAAAATACGCACATACTTTTCGGTGACTTCGTCTGCTCTCGACGGATTATAGATCCGCTCACGAAAACTAGAGTCAAAAGCTGAGATGAATTTAAAGACTGGATTGAGCCGATTACCAACATTAACTGCGTACTCCATTCAGCTGTCGCATTGAATGAATCTCTTCTGTAGCCGTTTCTTTTTAAAGCGTTTTTACACTCGAATCGACGGGTAAGACTAAGATCCGTCAATAATTGAATAAATGGACGGTGGAGTCTTTCCTATGTAACGAAATCAAGGCAGCATTCTTCATGCTGTCCGAGATTTTTACTGTTCCTCATAACGATCAAAGTTCGCCATGGAACTTCTCAACCACTCGGGATCAAAGTGCCTTTAATTATTCTGAGACACTGCGTTGTCGCCTGCTGTCTTACCATTCTTCATGCTTTCGAGAGGCGATCTAAAGCACATTTATTTTAGAACTTTTAGCGAGAAGTGCATGTTCTTGTTACTCATCGAAGACAGCAGCAGTAGCCTCCATCGTGATCCCGTGAGTGAGTCGAACTTTCGATGCTATCACCGATTACTAGTTTCGTTAATCACTCTTCCGCCTTCATATATAAGATCGACTGCAGGTGATCGTATCTTTCCACTTTGCATTAGCAAGAGACTTGCCATTTCCTGTCGCCTATAGCAATGGCGGCTTCCTTCATGACCCTAGCGTTTCCTGCCACCCGTATTCATCGTCTTTTGCTATTGTTTTCTTAGGTCACGGTGAGCTTCTTCACAGGTCTTTTTCCTTTCAAGCTCTATCTGCAAGAGTCTTCATCAGCAATTGAGGAATCCGCCGATTTCCTGGCCTGAACAGAATGCCTCCTTTTGCGACCCGACAGATGACCTTCGTCAGGCTGCTATAGGTGACTCTACGTCGAAAAGAGAAGTTATTGCTGTTTGAAATTTTCGAAGCACATTAATTTCAGCTTTTCTATCACCAAATCAAGGATTGCACCCTCATTTCAACAGAGGATTCTCAGCATGGTAGTGCTCCGAGGGTACATGATTGAAAAGAGATGGTGCGCGGCAACAGCAAGCTCACAAGGCGTCGCTTTTTGCATATCTTACGTCTTATTGTGTGTGTTTCTGCAATTTACAGGAAAAGTATCGGTCAGGGCGGAGGGTGTTGACATATGTGAGCTCTTTCGAATAAGGTTGGAGCACTCCAATGAGCAAAATTTATTCTGGGAGATAGACGAATCAACGAAAAGATTGCTTTCTTCGACATCGGGTGTCTCTTACATTTCGCTCACACTACAGTATATTCTGCGTGTCTTTTCTTGCAGTTTTTTGCATGTGGGCGTTCATCCTGTTTTTTTTTTCCGTTTTTTTTAGCTACGAGCGCAGGTTCTGTTGGCTTCCTTCGTGGAGCAATTGCGATGTTAACACCATTGGCGTCACATTTAGAAAGTAAGGAGTGCGCTAACCTTTGTAGTGAGTGTAATATAGAGAATATGAAATGGAAAATTTTCAGGTTTCAGAAGACTTCCCACTAATTTGTCATCGCATCTGCACGTTGGTGCTACTATTGCTGACATCACAATCGTTTCGCAGGCTTCCACGTCCAATTCTTCAGCAGACGATTTGCACCAAAATTATATGACTAGTCGAGTAAGTGCACTTTCATTTATGTAATTCATGTGACCCTGTCAGTGATGAACGACTCCTGCAAAATCAAATGGCTCCGACAGCGGGTAAGCCCGAAATTCTGATGGTGTATGCTAACTCTGACTGCGCAAAACATCTTTGATTCCCACTGAGTACGCTGCTCTAAGAGAAGAAGCCTCTGTTTTTCTTCAATTCTTGCTAGAACAATTGGTCTGTCTGCTCTGGAGTGGACTCCAAGGTGGCTCCTCGAGTTCATACGAAAATATGAATTGATGGAGTTTGGTCTGGGGAGATTCATTTCAAACAAATGAGAGTTAGATCAAGAAGAGTGCTCGCAGCTGTGGCCTACAGCATCGTTTACGATGCAATTTACGATCTATCAAAATTCGAAAGTTTAATCGAAGAGTTGAGGAAATTGAAATATTTTTTCCACTTTCTGTTGAAAAATTCTTTTGCACTCAGCGACGATATGACTGACCGCTAGGAGAATCATTCAAATGAGACTGTTCATAAATCTTAGCAGTTTTTCAAACAAACAACAGTGAGAAATTAACAGGAAGTGTAGAAATTGCACAGAAATTTAGTGGAAGTGAATTCAATATCGAAATTTGACGCTGTTGTCGATAAAATCATTAGGCGCATCCACTGCTTGTAAGGATATAGAAATTGGAAAGCACTCACCATCAATCTATGCATGGCAAATTCATCGTCACCAAAATCGGTGCATCGAGCGAATCTTTTTTTTAGGCTGTTTCTTTCCGATTAAACAGCTATCTGCACCATACTAAAAATGTTACTAAATGAGTATATGAAATCGAACGAAGTACGCCTCAGTTTTCTGCAAGTAAACCGTGTTATCTTTTCAAGTAGAATTAATTGTGCATAGCTGCACTAAAGAATATGCGACAACGGATGGCATCAGTTATGTATCAGAGAGCTTTCGGCAAGTCTCTCATCGAATGAAGAATCTATCAGGAAACAGCTAATGTTTTGAAAATTCTCCGCTTCAAATTTCATACCTAGTTTGCTCAAATACAATCATCATTGCACTACTGACTAATGCGTAAGTAACAACGTTCTTCGAAGAGTGAGTTTGTCGTTAGTCTAGCCGGCGAAACTCTATCGTATTCATTCATAGGTATGCGATAAAGGTTCATATGAAATCTACTTTTGCATTACAGCAACCAGTTTCGAAAGATGTATGCAAAAAGTAATGTTTCAGGATGATTTAATTGACCCGACAACCAACATAAACTTTCCATAAAAGATCCACCTCTTCGTTATCCGATTGACCCAGAATTGACGAAGTTTTTTCAGTTTCGAAATGTTTATAAATTTTCGCTTCTTTTAATTCATCTAGTTATTTGCTGCCGTAGACAAGACTCCTATTTTTTACACGATCATATCGCCTAATTTCGCTATCATGGTTTCAGTGATTCCCATTTCGAATACCACAGAGAACAATAGACAAACATATCTATTGTTTCAGGTCGATTTTTTTGAAAATATTGGTTTAATGGTTTAAAACAAATAGGCACTTATCGAAATAAAGAGATGTATATGACGAGATGGCACAATATGCGCTTTTTTCGTTCTTCTTGCTAGCTAAGTTATTGGCAGAGATTAAGACATGTATATGACAAAACGCATCCGTAATGCTCTAACTGTCTGTAGTGATCTTTGTGCAGAAGACTTTTTACTGTTACCGGCCACTTTAAAATAAACATCCGGCAAGTGCAAAATGAGTGCATTTTTTTCCATCCTGGATTGTCAATAACTTCCTTCAACTTTTTCTGAAATTGATGGATCAACAGCAAATATGCTATAAGACATCATCACGTAGTGTCGATCAGCTATACCTATCAATTTTCGTTATTTTAATCTCTGTGTTTCTCTGGTTGATACGGCCGAATTGAAAGAAACGCAAATATCTATACATATTCACATGTACGATCTCACCATCGTGCATTTTTGCGAAGCAAATTCGAAAAAGCGCTATAGAAGATAATAACATCTCGAGTTCCGATGTAATCAGGAGGAGAGCTATTAGTGCAGTTCACTCATCATGCCAAGCGTCGTCAGCATGCAAAAATAAATTTGTAGTCTTATCTCGTACCCTCGATGCTTAAATTAAAGAGCGTTTAATTGACATTCTTACCGCTAATCTACAAATAATCCACGTCTCAAGTGAGCTTCAGTTTGAAATCATCTTGCCCCGGAGTTTCATTTTTCTCTACAAATCTGTTTAAAATTCATAGAAGAGTGGAAAGGCAAGAATTTTTCATTTGTTTGTTTGTTTCACAGCTCTGAAATAAACTTAATAGAAGTCGATGTTCTACCTTTACGATTTTAATGCAACTAATGCTGCAATTCAAGCTTATAAATGAAAAATATTTCTTACAATAGTTTAGAAATCGCAAAAAATTGTCTTGAAATGTTTAGCGTGTCATATGAGTTAAAGTTAAAGCTCTCAAATGCCTCTTTATTTATTTTCATTGTCGAGCTCACATCGGTCAGAGTTGTGGGACCGATCGCAAAATGTACACAAATAAACAATTAATTTTGTCAAGAATCATTTCAGCTAAAATTTTAGGAATCACAAAAGTTTGGGCCGGGAACCGGTTCGAAGCCGGTCACAGTTATGTCTTATGAAATCTGGAAAGAGCAATGCGCAGCTCGTAAAAATGCTGGACTCCAAACGAGGACGCATCCCGAACATACTCATCAACAACCGCGCAAACGATCCTTCGATGAATTTAAACGGAAGGTTTGTTTCTACTTCCCGCCATAGTCGTTCACTACCCAACTTTCCTATGCATAGGGCGGGAGAGGGCGAGAATTGGTGTATAGTATGATGTTGTAAGCATTTCTTATGAGTAGCTTACCAAAAAATCTATTCATTCAGCTGGAAACTTCGTATAGCGTATTCCAAGAATTCCTTGACTAATCAATTGTGTTGTTGATTACATATTATAGGCGTATAAAGTCAGCCCATTTCAGCTCCTTTCAACTGTTTCTGCCTGATGCCGTTTGATTTCATAGGGCTGTTGTGAACGTGCGAAGGAGAGAATTTGGCAATACATTTGCAAGAATTGCATTTTTATAGACCAAACTGCATAAACTCTCTGATGTAGTAAATAAACTGCATTGGAAAGTTTTTCACCGTTTTTCAATCCCAATCGAAAGGAAAGTGTTATTTTTGGCGGTGCTTATCAACCATGTCTGTAGAAATGCATTGCGCGCAGCTGTATTGACAAACGACTGGCATGTGGTTGTAAATTCATTCGTTGCGATGCATTCAATCGTTTTGATCAACACACCACCTTCGATCCACCTTCATGTCTCCATCAATAAACATTGCATACTTGACGCCATAGTAAAAGCAAGCATTCAATTGTTTTCATGTTTAATTGGTTGTCCCCTCAAAAGCAACTAACCTCCTTCCATGTGTTGATTGAATATCTCAACTCTTCCACTGTGTATTCTTCATGTGAATTTTGCCGCTTTGTTTTTATCATCTTCATAAGTACTTAAAGAAAGGAAACAATGATGCGTTGATGGATTCTATTTGTAATATGGAATTGTCACGCTCGCTCACATCAAAGCAACGATTAGCAACGATCATCGAAACATCGGCATTATTTCTATCATCACGTATAGACTGCGGGCAGAAATCGAACATCCGCCATAGCAGTTCTAAAATTACATCCTTTTTCTGAGCTTGTAAGATGAGCAAATGAGATTTTTTCTTGTGCAGAAGCAAGTATGCAATGCTGCGTTTTCCTCCAAAAGTTTTTCTCCACTGATTTTGTTCAGGTAGGTGCGTTTTCAAGAAATGTTTCAGAAGTGAAAATCTACCGCTTTGACCTCTAAGGAATCATAAATTTTACTTCATCATTTACTACATATCAGAGGATAAAGAGACTTATAGAATGCAACTCTAGGGGTTTTTATTTGCTTCTATGAGATCTCCCTTCGTCATGTGCCAATTAATTCAGGAATTACCATCGTTGAAACGCACCAGTCGCAGTCCACCAGTGCTTAGTCGTCCGCAGAGTTTGATGGATAACGATTCACCTTTTATTGCTTCAAAACCTGAAAGTGTTAATCGCTTTGCGAGTGATGAATATCGACGTGTGACACTACCGACGATTCCCCCAGTTACTATTCTCGTACGACGTGATGGGTCAACAGTCGCTGATTCGATTGCACCACTTCCACTAACCACCAATCAGGAATCAGCGTTCTTCATCAAAGCTCAAAATCAAGCGTCATCTGAATCCTCTTCAACTCCCAAACCGTCTGTTAGCGCGGCAACAGTACCCCTTATACGAACGCCGATAGCTGTCAATCATGTACCATCGTGTGACGTGAAACTGTCATCGGCAAGCGCAGATGAGGTGCCCGGCAGCGCTGCTTCAAGTATTGTTCCTTCATCACCCCCTGCCTTTTCTGGTGTCATACACAGGCCTTCACCAAGCATACCCAGCAATCACAGTCTCCTTAAATTGCCATTGAGCCTAGCCAATTCACATCCTGTAGTCACCGCCCAAGCAAGTCTCGCATCATCGATAGCCTCGCAGGACGAATCGCTGAGTACACTCTCACTGCGCATACCGCAACCACCTGTAGAACATGATGGCATTAGTGAGGCGCAGGCGTTGGCGCTTCTCTTTCCCAGTACGGTGTCACAACACAGTAATGCTGTTTTACTAGCACAACAGCAACAGCGGCAACAAACATTGCAACAAATCCAACTGCTGCCAAATTCAGCTATTATTGGAACATCGCCGCTGCAGAGAGTATGCGAATTAGTTGCCCCGATTGCGACACATAATTGTTTGGTACCATCACTTGCAGTGAATGGTGCTCCCCCAATAGCAGCTATAGATGAGCAGAATGTCAGTCTATTACGTCAATTGCATCGTCAACAACAACTTCAGCAACAACTCGGAAATACCAATTCGTTAACCTCAAATGACTTGTTGAATGTCTATCAACTACTTTCTGATCCGCTCACTTCGCAAGCACTTCAAGCACAAATCAAACAGCTTGAGCATTCAGGATCGTTATTCACTCAGAGTATCGCCACATAATTCGATCGTCTCTACAATCAAACTTTCTTGAGCAGCTCGAAAAACATTGGCAATGCACACATTAGCGTAATAAATGTGATATGTTATATGCATCTGCGATCTCTTTGAATTGAACTGTTCACATTGAAAATATAAGATTTGATTTTATGCAGTTTTCTTTTTGTGTTTTTTGCATCTTTTTGCAAATTTGAAAAGTGAAAGCAGAAGTGCAACATTTTTTACAATTTGATATAAACAAATATCAATCAGTAGTCAATAATTTCTATTTCTTACGGCATGAATCTAACGATTCTAAAAACGTTACCCTTATGAATTCTACATTATCATTTATTTAAAAAAAAAATTTTCCAATAATATTCCTTTTTTTGCAATGACAGCAGCATTATTCAGCATCATTCGATGAAACGCAATTTCGCATGCGAAAGCAAGATTGTTTTCAGCTGTTATTTGCGAAGATGGCTGTCATTTCCGCTTGGATTACCTATGAACATCATTCCCTCGCTTCATATATCTTTCAAAACATTCCTATTGATTGTTTTTGATCCGAATTTAATCCACAATTTTTGAATTTCCGTTTTTCTTTTGGTCAAAATAGCCGATTTGATCCACCTTATGATTTGAAACGCTAGCTGGGATCGCTTTCTGCGTACGGAATTGTATTTTGAGCAGCATGCTTGCTAGAAATGGCCTTATTATGGCGGCAACCAATGATTAGCTTTGCTTTGACCTAAAAACGCTCAACGTGGAGTCTGGAGCTTTTGGATTGTTGTTTTTTTCAAAATTAGCGAATTTTTTAGCATTTTTCAGTGTTTGCGTATGACCTATCTGGGTCTTATTTGCTCACAGTTTCAGAATTTGTGTCTAATCTCCCCCACTCCCCACCTCTTACCCACCGCTCGTCAACTCCGTCAATCCTAGTTAGATCGCTTGGATGCATGTAGGCTATCAAGAAGTAATTAGAATTGTTTTTCCAAGAATTTCTTTTCTAAATTTGAGATAAGGCGCTTTGGTCAGCGTGAATGCTGAGCTTGTATATTTAATTTGTCAGAATTTCCTTTTTTTTTCTTGCCGTAAATGGGTGTTTTCATATTCGGTATACTGTTTCATGAATTAAATGAAGTTCCGTTGTTGCAGGTTATTTGCAACCATTGTGAATCTATTTGATGAGAACATTTGTTGCTATTGTGCCTTTTTTAGGTGAATACTGAATGACAAGGGTGAACAGGGAAATCTCTTCAATGGATTTGAAATGTTGTGTTTTTTATTTCATGTCAAGGATCAAATCGTTAATAATTTTGCGGTCCTTAATTGCCATATGAAATACTCTCATGTTTATACTATATTATTAGATAAAAGATTCCCTACAGACGACTAAAACAACAATTCGCGAGTGTTCAATGATGAAACATGAGCGACGTCATCGAGCAGCACTAAAGACGATGATTTCAACACGAGTCAAATTGTTTGCATTTTACCTACTTTCTTCACCCTAATGATGAATTATTCTCTTCGATAGCTGAAATTCTTATTTTAGGATTGATATTAATGGACACTCTGCATCATTAAAGAACGTAATAGTTGTCTCATATTTCAAAGTTATGGAAATAATATGGCGTTCGATTCGATAATTTAAGTGGCAAATATAAAAAGCGGCTATGAGAGCAAAACCTTCATAATTTCACATATCGAGCCACCTCGTTTGCATTACAACTCATAAAACTTCTTAAGAAGCGATTCAGAAAGGCGGATATGTTTTCAGTTGTTGTAGCCATAAATGTTAAGCCATTATTATTGATATCATACATGTTTCCTCCTTAAGATGAGATTTCGTATCCAACTTCTTATCATAAATGTTCTAATTGACGAGTGAAAATCACCGAAATAACAGAGGCTGAGAGTGCGAAAAAAACATCTACATCGAGAAGATATTTCCTCAAAGCTATTTCTTAGGATCATACTGCGATTCTTTTTTTTCACGAATTTCCCTCATTTATTCAACAAAAAATTCTCGCAGTTTCATCTTCTACAATAATTGTTTGAAAATCCACGTTGAATAAAAAATTTTCAACCAAAGAGTCTAAAAAATTATGCTTCAGTCATCTCATTCTCGATCGCCATTACTTATATTAAGCAAATCTGACGGCTTCCACAAACTTTAACAGGCGCCAATGCAAAAATTAACGCGAGCTCATCGTTTCAACTGATATGTAATCGGACAAAAAGTTTCATTCAATTCGGAGTCGATATCTCTCGCTGGATTAGTCAGGCTGTAAGTATTTGCACGCCGTATTCAATAGAGGAAAGCAAAGGAATCATTGCAATTCAAACTCAAAGCCTACTCTCCCAGTGCGAAAAAAAATGCAGATCGCCTTCCTTACTTCGGTATCTGTGACGAGAATGGACGCGGAAATTGATTTTGCTTTTTGCCGTACATGGAGATCATTGTATACACGAACAGAAGGTTGCCATATGTGGCATAAACTACAAATACACCTTATGAGTTTTCTTCAAGAAAACCAGAATCATCTCTGATCAAATTTTGCTGTGGTCTCGGCAATAAAAAATTTTCTCAACATTTGGCAATAAATTACCCACAAGTGGCAAAAAAATAATACAGCTCTTTCTACCGAGCGATATCGTGCACTTCATATTAAGATAATGCAAAGGCCCCTCTAGATCCCCAATTTCATAGCTTCTTGGCTGCTAATAAGCCAACACTCTGCTCTTATGACAACTAACCTTTCCTATTGCTTGTATGCGATTGTTGAGCTGATCCACTCTCTGGAATTTTAACCATGGTGGTTTGAAAAACGTAATGAACATTGAAACAGCATTCAAATGTTTCAGAATTTGCGACAAAAATTTATTCATCAACATAAAATATGTCCACCAGCGGCAAAAGTAAATTACGTGAAATCCACGTATTTTGAAATCGCAAAATAGCCACAACTGAAGCTTGGGAAACTGCCGGAAAGACAGGATTCCGGAAATGGAATAAAAGTTTTAATGTAGTTGCAGTATTTACGGATTCAATGAGATGCTTGCTCGTCTATCCGATCTATAGTCGTTGCAAATTGCTGGACATTTCGAAAGTGTGCATTAAAACGAGCCAGTGTGCCGTGTTTGCTTAAAGTGACCAGCGAGCGAAATGGTTACTCCGGTTTATTAGACAGCAGCAATGGCTACCCCGATTTGGTGTACTCTTGGCAAAAATTGACTGCTGCTTTCATTCATCGGGTTCAACCACCATTGTTGGTCACTCCTCGATAGACTAGCTGACTTTTTCTTTATGCAAACTTACATCTTCGGTTGATTTTCTTGAAGTAGGATGACCCAGCGCTCAGTAATAAAGACTGATAAAAGTTCAGTGCTGTAAAAAATCCTACGAGCAAAAAGCTTCAGTGAAAAAGCGCAGTTGGTAGAGAGACGGAGGGTGGAGAGAGGAGAGGACGAGAGGAAAGAGGGGAGGATATGGCAAGTGATAATATGAAAATATCCTCGAAAAATATGGTTTTGCCTTGCGAGCTGTGTCTCGTTCAAATAAATAACTTAAAAATGCTCTTTGTGCTAGCATAATGCAGCAACTGATTGTGATGCGCAATGAGATTTGATGTAGCTGATATTTTATGCTCAACGTGCAAGCTCAATGCTAAGTATTTTCTGCTCACTTCATTCAAACATTGTTTTCGTCCTTAAAGTTGATTTCCTTTTACTCTTTTAGATTTGAAGAACGTCATGAGTTTACTGATATTGCGTTGATAATTTCTTAACTCCTTTGCTTACGTTCCTCTTTCCACCTTATACTTGATGCACATAATATTCAATTGTTTGCTACTGCATTATTCTTTCCAACATGATTTCATTTGTAGAATGGACACATAGGAAGAATCAAACGCTTTGGCTTTTTAGTACTTTTTTAGGGTTTGAGTTTGCGGTGCGATCCCGTTATGGTCACTTGCCACTTTCCGTTTCTTGTCTAGCGGAAATTCAGAGCTATGAAGAAGTAATGGAGCGCAACTAGCTCGCAATATTGTGGCACTATTTCGGCGGCCAATGGGACGGTCAAAATTTGTAGAATGGACACATAGGAAGAATCAAACGCTCTGGCTTTTTAGTACTTTTTAAGGGTTTGAGTTTGCGGTGCGATCCCATTATGGTCACTTGCCACTTTCCGTTTCTTGTCTAGCGGAAATTCAGAGCTATGAAGAAGTAATGGAGCGCAACTAGCTCGCAATATTGTGGCACTATTTCGGCGGCCAATGGGACGGTCAAGTCCGATCATGCGAACGCATATGATCATTTAATGGTGGTGGATTTTTGTGCAGCGGAAGTGACCGCAAATGCGGCACATCGTATCAGCATATTTCCCTGCAATATTGCTCAACTATTCATCCAGCAAACATGTTTCCCACTTGTCTGCTTCCTGCTGCGGTTTAATCATTGACGCCACTCAATTCACAATCTATCACTGTATCGGCGAACATAAGGTTGCAATAATGTCTAGCAAAAAGTCACAGTGAATCTAAAAATTCCATTATCTACAAATTAAAAATGCGCATTTTATTCTGTAAACAACAGTCAATTCTAGCCATCCACACGTAATTTCTGATAGTTTCGGCTGACAAAATAGATGTATCTTTTGATTGAGTTTACTTCAAATACTTACCATCAATTGTTTTGTTACTTTATATTGTGATCTTCTATGCTAGTTGCAATCGTCCACTCTGGTTTATTAAATTCAAGAGATGCATATATTTAACACATGCATATTCGCATAGGAAGAATATGAAGGGCGAGGGAGGGGACGCAAGCAGAAAGCATGAAGCACTGTTATAGTAAAGAGAAGGAGATACGCCACCCTTTACTTCTACGAAACGCTTCAGGATTCATTGCGTAGCATCCCGAGTGCACGATTTTGCATGCAAGAATTTAGATTGGTGCGATAGCTTCCGAGTGCAAGCAAGCTCTAGCGAAAACTCTGAAACCACCTGATACTTCTGTGTCCTTTTGCGAGTCTAATGTGTTCAAAGAGCCCGAGGATCACAATATGCTGCATAATCTCCTGCCTTCGATTCCTTCCTCTCGAAAAACGAAATCGTCATATAAAGTTCAAATTTTAAAAATGCATCATGGAATCTGGTCGATGCTTCGTTTGTTGCAGAACTTTCTGATGACACTGTCAACACTGAAAAAGAACGATTCTTTCGTATCAGCCAGGTAATAATGCTGTTGCTTGTTTTGTTGCCATAAACTCTTGAAGCATATAAGCTAAACAAGGAAGCATATGTTGAATCAAAAACCCAAATATTGAATCAAAAGCGAAATAAGCTCTTTCGTTTGCGTTGTTTTAGGAATAGCGACTCGCTCATCAGGAAGCGCGTAACGTGCATCTAAAGAGAAATTGCATCCAACGACAGCAAAAGCCAATTCATTTAGAAAAATTCTTCTATGCGATTTCATCGTCGTCGTTTTATCGTTCGCTGAATCAAAGATGAGCGTTGCGATAATCTTGAACGTTACGTGTGGCATTTTCATCGAATCGTCTCCAAGAAAGCACTTCATTCGTTGCTCTTTTGGAATGTTCGCCATTGTATTGCGGAAAACCCAGCTTTCTTTAGCCCACATTAACTTTCGCTGTTTTCATGCTAGGAATTTTTAAGATAAACACTTTAGTAATCTGCATAACATAAACATGCTTTATTTGAGTATAGGCTTGTATGAAGAGGTGCATTTTAGAGGGTTTACACTATCGTGTGTTTCGCTTTCCCTACTACACCAACTTGCACTCACATGACGGCAACCTTTATTATTCGACCGTCACTTTTGCATTTCGCGTACTGAGGAGAAACGCTTCGATTTTTGATCTTCCCAATCGGGGGTTGTAGTTCAAGCTCACAGGTTGCGAGGGAAATTTTGCAAACTTGAGATCGCTTTACTATGAGCGCCACGTTGAAATGTACGATCTTCTACTGTTCGATCAACAAACATTCCCTGTAGGCAGGTCTACGATGAACTTTTCCACCCACTCCTCTTTCCCGTAGGCAAATCTACAATAAACGCCCTCATGAACAGTCAGGTTCGCACTTGCAGCACTTGTTGCCGCATCATACCCGTTATTTTCAGTTATTTTCAAATTGTTATTGTCTTCTTTGCCAATAATCGCTACAATTGTTACGTTCCATTCTTTTGCATATTTTCACTAAAATAAGATGCTGAACGTTGAATTCGTTTATGCAACATTCTATGCCTTACAATACATTCGACAGCTTATTTCAACGAAACAACGTTAAATCATCGTCGCAATTGCTTTGCCGTTTTTCAAATTTCCAGCTTGCTCATCGGCCGATCGTTTTGCAATGCCACTCATACACAGATATAAACTTTCATGGCTTTCGTTACATTTCCGTATTCAAAAACTTTCTGCTTTCATGCTATGCTGTTTTCTTCCGAAGATCTAACCATAAAAATATACCTTTGAATATGTTTATATGTTTGGATAGTCGGTTAGTGTCTGTGGATCTCTATGCACTCAGATGAGAATCAAAAGAACTACAGCTATGAAATTCGGCACAACGAATTGTGCTGCTTGAGCAAAATCTTGATTCCGTTGACATTTTTGAAACACTGAATCGAGAACACTGCTTTTAGGACTGCTTCTTAAAAAACAAATAATTCACCTTTATGTTTTGATTGGTCCGACCAGTGTTTTAAGGCTCGTTCTTTCATTGGCTGGTCGAAGTGAAATAAGGGTCCGGCAGTTGTGAGGTGTGTGAAGATTTTTTAGCACCTCAAAATGTCCTCAAATTTTTGAAAGGCCGACTTGAAGGATTACACAGGAATCGATGCATAAGAGCCTGCAATTGTCTCCACATAATTTTCAATCGTTATCGAGTTGGAAATACTAAACAGACATAGAGGCATATATCAACAAGAATGCATGCATGCAGACAATGGTGCCATAATACATTTTGCGGATGCAAATTTGTGGAGACACGTAGAAAACAGTAAATACTGGATCCCCAAAAAAGTGCAGCAATTTCTGTTATGAATAAATCGTCTTTCACAGCTCTTAACGCTTTTCGGTATCGAAAGCACTTGCGTTAATTGCTAAAATGAAGAAGTGCCTAGCAACTAGTTAGTTCTTAAGGCTTAAGCGGCTTTTGATTCGTTCATCTACACATATTCACTTCTTACTAAATCTTTTCGTCAGCATTTTTTGTTATATGAGAGGCGTTCTTAAAGCAAACCTTTATGACTAATGCTTGAATATTTCTTTGGAGTGACTTTAGAGCTATAAATTGTTGTGTGAATTGCATTGAAATGATAGTGTTTTGTGCTGTATTGCACCCACCGGATTATTCGAGGGAGCTGCCATGATTTTAGAGTTAGAATCACCGTTTTCTTTGCTGCAAAACAATGGTAAGCCTTGCTGTCGTGTATTTTGAAAGGGAAGAAAAGCAATGCATGTGTTAAATCCTCATCAACATTTCTATTGGAGAAAATTTTTCGATAGAAAGAAAGTGATTTGTAGAATTCCTTTCGTAACTTCACAAGTAAAGAAAATGTCGACACCAAACTGCCACAATCTCAACAAGCTCTCTGTTGCGTGTAGTCATAGTTACGTCTCTTGCTGTGCTTGTAAATAATATATATCTTTAGGAAAGTTTCGACTTGTGCGCTGCAATTCTCACCACCATCAATACTGAAAATTTTTCAAAACAATCTAACCATTTGCAACCTCATTCGCAATCTAACCATTAATTAAGGACTAAGAGTTTCGTCGATTTCGCGTAATCGAGAAGATGAGTATATTTCACATGAATTAGTGCGCCTTTGTGGCTCTTTGAAAGCGCACTGACACTCCAAAGGCATGTGCAGGTTAAGAAAGATTGTCGAAGTTTCATTTCAGTTTCATATAAGAGAAAGAAAAGTTACAACGTTCAGTGCATTATAATTCCATCAATACCACTCGGGAAACTATAACAAGCATAGGGTGAAAATAGAATCCTCAAAACATAGTTGATCATATCTGATTTAATGGAATGTGGAAGTATGTTTCTGGATAGATTTACACTGGGGAATTAACTTCACAAAAAGATTGGAAAATCCTTTATTTCTCCAGTTTAGTATGTCAAGCTTCATTTTCGATTCCAAAGACAAGAATTTGAATCGAAATCTACTCTGTTCATAATCACGAGCGTGGAAGTTAATTGAGCTTCCGTTTCTAATGACACTATGATTTTTCCTTCCATTATTGCAATTATTTTCTATGCTTAGCTGTTTTGATCGATTGCTATTTCAACAAACTTTTTTGTGACTTTGGTGATATTGAAGGATCCAAATTAGAAAATTATAGGATTTGCTGCGCAGTGATGTATGGAACATCGTCTGAAGAAGGTAGATGGAGGTTCGAGCAGTCGCGATCATTCAACGACCTCTATCGCGCTTTCGAATCATCGATGCCAAAAGGACGAGCCCCATATAGATGGCGGAGACGCTTAACCAATTTACAGCAGCGATCATTGTCCGCTTCCAACGAGAACATCACGAAGCAGCACAAACTGCTAAACTATGAAACAAACGATCAGTTCACGAGGTTCAAGTTGATAAGTTTTCATGCAAATTTTCTTCCTCTCTCTTTCTAAAAAACGTACTATCCCACAAGTCTTTTAGATAGGTTTTATATCGGTTACGTTCGTAGAAACCTTAAAATTCCGCCGTTTGAGGTTTTTGATAGGTTATGACTCGCATTTTATTTGATGCGCTGGGTGTATATCAACTGTTTATGATCAGATGACTCCCATAGGTTCTTAAATGCCCGAGGGCATTGCAAGCAATTGCATTCAATAGGTCGACAGCAGAGGAAGTCGGATGATTTCTTCCTCATTTTGAAGATGACTCATTTTTATATGAATATCTGCATTTGGTAATAGTTACCGCAGTAACTCTCTTTCTGTGCGTTTGTACTGCCGTCAGCAAATTCATCGTAATTCATCAGCATCTAAAATTGCGACTTCCCTGTTCGGTTGCTCACATAGTTGAGATAATGGTGAGCATTTTATGAAGATATGTGAACACTCAGGTTAGGTATTAGTTAACATTGGTTATTTCTGATGGTTATTTCTGATGGATGCTCATTGTTCTTCGTACAACTTTCGTCAGAGGCGTAGTGGAAGTTTTGCATCTGCATGCATTTAGTTTGAATTTGTTAGTGCAGCGTTCAACGAATAATCCAAATCTATTAGCTTTTTATTTTATGCTTCTTTTTCTCTGCTATTCGCCATTTATGTTCGCATTTATTTGTGCATTCCTTCATTAAGTGCTACATATTGTGAACGCATTCAAACGTTTCGTTGTCTGGCTTTTTTTTTTTCTATTCGAAAATCACTTCTTTTAACAAGAAAAAACTCTCTTATTTCATGAAATTTCTCTTTATGAAAGTTTGAAAATGGTTGAGTGCAATGAAAATGGAAAAAATTGGTTAGGTAATGCAGATCTGATCCTCTTCTTTCTCATATTTCAACATCATCAACAATACAAGTTGTTGTAACTTGCACCACTGATAATGTCTACAAACAACAAAAGATTGAACGTGAACATTTCTTCAAAAAGGAATTCAATTAAAGCATTTTGCTGATGATGACCTCTTATCTTTCGTTCGTATTTTTATGTGGAATCATGCAATGCCCTTTATGTCCGCATCGTTGCATTCTTTCAATAAAACTGATGTTATCGATTTATTAATTACTTCATTACTCGTTCCCATTCGACTATTCACTTTTATTAGGATGACAAATAATTTCTGCATTCCTTGCAGATCTTTCTTTCCTTCTCAATACAAAGGGAATAAGAGCTAACCGAGTCTTTCACTTTCACATCCTTCTACGTCCTGATCCTACTCATCTACAGCGAAGCTTGGCAAGAGGCGATCCATTTCTTCGCCGCATTCAAATCTATCTCATACTTTTCGAAATAGTTTCAGCCATGAAGTTCTGTGGGCAACAAAAATATATATAAAATACTACGGGAGCATATATCACTGACATAAGGTCAACATGCCTAACAGCTGAGAGTCTTGAAGCGAGACTATCCAAGCCTCTCTATGGTGACTTCCGTTTTGTGCTGCGGACCGGTGCTAATAACTAGTAACTTTGCAATAATATCTGCCATCAGTTGGTGATTTGCTTTGGGAAGTTTTATTAGTTTTGATTCTAGAGTCGATGTGTATAAAAGAAATATGCCTATCTTCATAGCCATCATACTGATGTTGTAATAGCCGTTGTGTTGAACTCGCTATGCATTCATCATGAATTCAGCAAGAAATCGATTATGAAAAGATAGAGCTGCGGTTAGTCTATAATTAGCGAATATGCAAGGTTTATAACCAGTATAAGCCGATAGTTGATCGGAGATATAGCTGCGGTGATGAGTTCTAGCGGCCACTCTTTGCTTTCTATTTGTTTGCTTTGTCTTAAGATGGTGGCAGCGTACGAATGTCGAGTGCGTACTTGTCGTGAATGACCCCAACAAGCTAGCCCATCAGATCACAAGGACATTGAAGCTGCTGCCCACTTGAACGAGCTCAGTCCATCGTTGCAGTACTTTTCCATTTTGTGAACTTCGAGATGCTATTCTAACTTATTTCCTATTATATTCGAACTTCGAGCTTCTAATTGCACTTTAATTTGCGATTTCATTTGTGAACGGCCTCTTGATTCGCTCATAATCCGCTTATCCATATAACAGCTGTCATTTTATTGCACTTGGCATTGCAAATAATAAATGGTAGAAAGAGAGAGAAAGCGGAGTAAGGTGTTGTAGTTAAGTGGTATTTTACTTATCAAGCCGAATGTTTAGAATGTCTATGAGTCGAGGTAGGAAAGCATAAAATATACCCTGAAGAAAAATCTTCGATGTGGCAGAATTAATGAGTAGACCTTCCACTACAGAAAACTTTAGCATCAACCCCGCCAACTTTTGTTGCGTTCTAACAACTTTTCAAGGCTGATTTTAGCACTCAAAGCTCAAGATCAACTTTTGAAGAAAATTGCCAACTTTGCTACTACTTCTAAATTGGCTTCTAAGGCGTCCTGTCATATGCAGTATGTTCTCGGCGTTCTCATATAACAAATAACAGGCATTGTAAGGAACACGCTTTTGTGTTCCTTACAATGCCTGTTATTTGCGATCAGTTGGTTGTTCCATCAGTTACTAATAAGTAATAAAATATGCCGAACATTGTTTTTATGTTTTATTTGATCCGATCGATGTCAGATTGATCCGATGTCAAAAGTTTCGCTTTTCTTTGATCTCATCCCATATTAAATGGAAATACTTTGAAAGTGCGCGAATCATTGTGAAAGATGATATCTATGATTCTGTGATAGCGTTAGCTCTATTGGTTACCGCATTGAAATTCCGGATGGACGAATAGACAGGTATGCGCGCATATGTGCAGACATTGACTGTGTATCTGCATCCTATACAAGTGGAATGCAAGTACATATGTAGGATCCTACATTTGTATTCTACGATTGCAAAGTTTCAGGAGTTCATAGCAATGGAAGAGAACTGACAGCCTTATGCATGTGACCGACCACTGCGTGATTTTTATATGAATAAAAATTTTGCATTTAATTTATTGGATCATATTCATCGGACTCTACAAAACTTTCATTTTTTGTGCCTCTAAACGTTTTGCTTTATGCTGAAACAGTTCTGAATGTAATGAATCGTACCCTATTATGGCATTATCATTAGAATTTAGACAGCGGAAGAAAAATTACCTTTTGCCATATTATAGTATATCATTCTCTCTAAGCACCTTTCATTCAGCAAAGATGTTTGAAAGAATATCGCAAATCTTTAGTGATGAGATTTGATTTTACGTTGTTCATTGTGTGAAACCTGCAAAAGGCAGTTTTTTGCAGTATTTATTCCCATTTCATCTCATCTTTTCATTGCGCCAATATTTCACTTTTATCTTCATCAACGATAACCTCCGTGTTGCATTTTTTGCACATATCTTCTCGAGTTTATTCGCCTACAGTTCCTAGTTAAATATTCCTACGCTTCCTATCGAGGTGGGAAATTCTTTGTGGGGATGCGATGCATGTGGGATCGGTGGGAAGTTTTTCCCCTAAGGGAAGTCCCTAGTTTCTATCGGAACTACCGTTCTCCATTTTCTCGCACATACCCTCATGATTGGTCGGGCACAAATCCTTGGTCTTCATCCCTGTGTACGGAATGACCAAACGATAGCAGCGGCTTTGATTGGTTGAGATTTTCAGTTAAATGGGGAGATATGCATCAGTTGTGGCCATGACCAACTCTCTTACAAGAAAAAGTGTCAATAAGAACATACGTTATTAAGGTTTAGCATAATGCACATATTTTAAACAGCTGTTACTTTATGTTAATTAAATTCTAGATCAGTTGATGTTGTTTAGGTTTCTATTTGCTTCCAATCCGTGCCGCCTTCTGTTTTAGAGTGTCTTTCATTAATATGCCTCCAACGATGAAATATGCAAAAAATCGAAGAAATTCTTGTGTAAGATATGCACATTTGCAGTTCCAGTTATCACCAAAACTTCTGAAAGAGAAAAAAAAAACAAAAACAAGATAAGCGAGAATGCTGTCCTCGCATTTTAATGATTCGATTGGTGTCACATATTTTCTACAGACGAATCGTTTTTCTTAGCCGATCGGTTGTAAAATGCGAGCCGAATGTAGAAAATACGATATAGATATACTAATAATTGAAAGCTTTTAACTATCTATAACTTTTTCGCAGCTGTTGGATAGCGTGAAGAATAGCATAGATGGTTGCCTACTCTATATATAATACCCATAAACATGTTCTAATTTTAGCCGTCTTAGAATAGAATCAACAAGGCAAGTGAACAAACACACACATGTAAATTTATACGCACTCATAAACATGTTGCTATCATAATGCACTTTGTGGTAACTTGTAAAGATGTGTAGAAAAAAGAAGAGTTGTTGCTAGCAAATAGAAGTTTTATATCTTTAATTTACTTAGTGGGTTAGCTGTGGGTGGCAGAAATATGCTCTTATTAGGGCTTCTTCCTAATTTACCGTTCAGATGAGTTCGGATCATCGATCTAGTCAATTACCAAGTCACTATAGCGACTTATAACAATGTGATATTACTGCCCCGAAGTTCAAGAAATAGAAAAATGCCCTAGCGACTATCGGCATGCACAAGTAACACACTGCTAAAGAGGTGGACGAAGGGTCAGAAAAAAAAAGTGAGCTGATAATGTTTTATGTCTTATTGCTAGAGTTAGAACCAGCCGGAAAAAAAATTCCTTTGCAAAAGAATGCTGCAGCCAGCCGGCATCGATATACACACTTCTTGTGGCAGCCGGAAAACTGCGCACAAATATTTGCTCGTATATGGAAAACAACAAACAAATCCGATTACGCCGATTCCCATGTTTTGTTTACTCAACGATATGGTGCGAGCACTGTAGTCACCAAAAAATTGGCAAATATGTTTGATAGTTTTGTTATGCTTGTATGAATGATTCCAAATGAAGTGCAGTTTTCTCATTAACTAAAATGGGGAAATGATCCAAGAATTTATGGATGGGGGAATACGGTTCATAATATTCACCTAACTTGACGCAGTCCTATCAGCATAATCGTATTCAACAATTCTGAAATTATTAGCTGAATTATTACAAAATATCGTGCGAATTTAGTGTTTAAAAGAAAACATTACTTCTTTGCTATGCGTTTTTCGAATATTGCTCTCTATTCAAATTTGATATTGTTAGTTGTTTGCAGTAATCGTCGTTTCGTGAATATTTCTACAGATGTCATGAAAAGAGCTTAAAAACACTTTTCACATTGTATAACAAAGAGTGCAGCTTTAATGAAGGAACACATTCTGCACTTTATTGTTGCAATCAAAAATGATACGTGATTTTGCAATACCTTTTAAAATTACGCAGACATTGCATCATTTAAAAGAATGCTTAACGAATGAATCGAATGAAAAAAGCGCTAAACAATAGCATTTTCACGATTCTCTTCAAAATTAATCGTTGAAGCGCTTAGCAGAGTATGTTTCAACGGCAAAAACCTTGTTCACGCCGCATTTTTTTCACTGCTCTATTCACTTTGCGTGGTTTTTGTCAAATGTGCATGTCGCAAAAGCAAATATATTTCTAGAACCAGTATAGCTCTTCGATATATGTATTTATTTTGAGAGGAAAATAACCCAGTAGTCAACAAGTAACGAGGAATTGCATTTGTCATTGGATGAGAAAACGTGCTTTGTGAGGAATGAAGATAAATCTACTCGTTGATTAACAATCCTTTTCGAGACAAGAATTATATTCTTCGATTAGGAAATAGGTTGAAAAGTTGAGCAATTGAGGAGAAATATTTCATAACAAATGAACATTTCGCTAATTTCTTCATTCACAGTGGCCTCAAAACGTTTCAAATGCTTCAACGAACGGCGCAGATCAATAAACTATGGAAATCTGAGAAATGGAAAAAATTCATAAAATTATATCGAATTATACGGTAAGTTAAAATGATGTGTGACTGAAATCTATACCGAGTTGAAAGTCATTCATAGAATCCCTTAAACACATAGATTTACGTTTAGCTGCATATGTCTACACCCAAGTGCGTTTCCAGGTAATACGCTAAAAAGCGTAGAAATGTAAATAGGCGAAACTTTACAAGGCGATGGAATCCGTGACGAATAAGCGACGTTTAGATGAATGCAGATAAAGGTCATTCCACTGAAACAATTCGATAGAGTTTTTCATGTGATTTACTTGTTGTGTGGTTGCTGGAATCCTGAACATTTTCTATTATTTTCTTACTTTCGAATACAAATGCAATTTTCCTTAAAGGATTTTTCTTCTAAAAAACTTCAATTCTAAATTATGCGATATTTTTTCCCATTAATAATGGCGGAAAAAGCTACAATGCTCAAGTTCGAATCGGGCTATGCAAATTCACTACAACTCTGTTTAGTTTCGATTATGATGGTAATGTTAGTTTAGTGGTGGGCGGTTGCCATACTCCATGAGATGATCAAATAATATTGTTGACGTGCAAAATTGAGAGAACGACATTCATTCCTGTTGACCGTTCAGTTTGGTCATCGGTTATTTCGATCTCATTCACTTGCTTTTTTTCAATTCATTTAGATCGACTCTTTCGACCAATGTGCGTTTAAATGTTTGACAAATATATAGTTAGATGGAGATCGCTTCCGGTTACCAGTCTAAATCAAGAATCGATCAACAATTCAACCGTATAACCGCACGGAGTCTTCCTATTGGAAACGCTTTCTATTATCAGTGGTAGGTCGTATAGATGGATTTACAATAGCTTCACAACCCTTGTATGGTTGACTTGAGAATATTATTTTCCAAGGTGCAGAAATTCTAGAAGAAACCGCTTGAAAATAGCCCTGATGATCTATTGTTTGGTCGTGTAAAAAAGTTTTTTTCTCAGGTGGAAACTTCTCGCTTCGTATATTCCTCCCAAAAATCAGCATTCCTGCGTACTGAAAGAAAAAAAAAATTTCGCTAAAACGCAGTCGACGGGAGCAAGATTTTTTCTGATGAGGTGATCGTCTATGATAGATAACCTGATATTTTGCGATATCTTTGGATAGGCTATGCGTGTCTTTGTTAAATCCACCTGGACAAGCTGAAAAAGAAGTTTATTAAAAATCTAGCACCAATTTATATGTGAGCGTCTATGAGGCTCGATTTGGCAGTTCACAATAACAAAAGAGATCTGAACATATGTGATGTCTTTAGTTTAGCCCAGTTCATTTGTGAATATCAGCGATTTGAAGATGATCTCCTTCATCAACTGTTTCACTGAATTTATTCAAACACACGCGATACAATCGATCATGAGGTGTATGTGCGTTTGTGTGTGTGTGTGTGTGTGGGTATGTGTTTGTCTGTATTTACTCATATGTAACAACTACCCTTGTTTGTTTCTAGGCCCATCTAGGTGAGTTAGGATGATTTAGATTCATTCTCGGCCGAAGAATCAATCTCATCAGTCCGCTTAGTGGCTTTCCTTAGTGACAACGATATAAGCAAACCCCTTACTCATGCATAAATTTCAAACCACGTTATGATTACAATGTAGAGGGTGGCTACCTCAGAATATTATGTGCATTAGCTGAGCATCTTCATAAGCAACTTTTTAATAGCGCCCTTACTTTTAATTCACTGCAAAAACTTCATGATGTTGTAAGGCTTAGAGCCTCTTAGAGATGCAGTGCTTTTTTCACAGGAATATGTGATCATTCTCCACAAACTCACTGAGATCGACCGACATTATGTGCCAACGAGTGGAAGAAAAATTTAATGGGGCCTGTAACCATTTAGATCGTAGAGCAGTTTGATAACAATTGTAGAGCAGCTCAACTGTGACCATAGAGCAGTTTGGCTGTGATCGTAGAACAGTGTGCACTATGGAATGCTCTTGTAAGTGTCGCTTTGGTACTATGAACAGGGTGTATAAGAACTGTTATTGCCCACTCTGATTTAGTGTTTATTCGTGCATTCGTAAGCTTTGGGGGTTAATTGCTGTCCGACGTGAGCGCTTTTTTTATCGATTTGTATTGCACATGAAAGGTTGTATGCAAAACATTGTTGCGATCTTGACCCGACGAGTTGTGTGCATGCATAGGTGCATACAAATAATATCTCATCATCACGGATCCGTGCCAACGATTTCTGTTTTTTGTGCTCCTCTGTGCTGACCATCGCTTCGTTGCCATCTTTTTTGCGACATTTTCTTTATCTTTTCATGCTGCCGTAGACCATTTTTTTTAAAGATTTGAATTTAAGCGCTAGCTGCGAGTTTTCATTATTCACTAAATGCAAACCTAATTTGAGGCATTTCTTGAAATGAAGTTCCACGAAGAGGAGCAGGGGTCCTCTCCTTTTTTTCCTCTTTTTCATCTCTTGGTTCCTTGAAAAGCACTTAGATTATTTTACTCGAGAAAATTTTCCGCCATCAAATATGATGGATAAGTTGTGTAAACTTTCCTTTGGCCATAAATCTTGCTTGTTTGTTCCTCATGGAAATATACCAAAATTTGTTTATATTTGCATTTGGAGAACAGCTTTAGTTCAGATTTAAATTTGAAAATATGAACGTTTGAGACATCACTGTACGTGCGATTTGATTTGTTGACCTATTAGATTATATTATATAGATGATCCCTGAGCAAGGACTAATAATACTCGATTATATTTCGTAATAACATAAAGGTAGTAAACAACCACTACTAGATTATATTCAGATATAATAAGCAGCATTAATATATTCTGACTGCTCCATGTTCACGAGCAGTCTGCATTTTTATTGTTTACTCCGCTTCAAAATTAATTTCATTGTAATCGTTGAAAATCTGCAAGCAAATAGCACTTATATGACTCCTCACTCTCCAGCGATTTCCTTATCTTTTCATAGCGATTTCAAAAGAACATCATAAAGATGAGCTAAAAATATCATATATTGTTAACAAAGGGCATTTCTATGCACGCTATAAAATCCGTTACCCACTTCACCTTTATTACCCCTTTGAGCATCCCACGCGTATTATGCAAACAAATATCACAAGTTGCTTCGCTGCTTTTTTTATCGGCTGTTTACTTTGCGTTCATTTTTGGGGGGTATCTTTGTAATACATAGGCGGTATATTATATGAAGTTTCATGAAACAAGGCATTATGTGTGAAAAAACAATTTCAGGCCAAAAGGGGAGTAGATGTTAAGGAGTTAATAACTGATTGGACAATCCGCTCCGAGAACCATTTAACCGAACAGTAGAATAATTAAGCGGTCAACGACTGAGGAACGCTATATCCATAAATTTCCCATAGAAATCCCATCAAAAAGCCTGACGGTGTCTTCCTTGTATCAAAGCTAAACATTGTTGTTAAAACAAAAAAGTGATAATACCTATAGGCATAAGCAAAGACATTCATTCAACGAATAGCCCAATAATTCTGAAAAATTAAGAAGGAATTTATTCTATGGCAAGCCATCAAATGCGTTCGTCGTGTCAAATATGGTATTTAGCAAGCGACAAAAAGAGTAATGATGGTTTATATTTTTATTCGGACCATAAGTGAATTCAGTTTCATCGAATGAATCTAAACTCTTGTGGTTACTAGCTTCCGATTAGTTCGCGAGAATTGCCTTACTAATTCAATATTTAAATTCTGCCAACCTACTCGACAAAACAAATAGGGAAGATGAATTGTTATTCTCAGCTTAAAACCTTAATAAATTGTTGCCGCCATAGATTGTTTTCGCAAAATATCCACACTTTAATAATTTGCACTTATTAGTTGCAAAGAACTCGAATAAATCCACATCCGAAAAATTCACTTTAAGATTGCCTCCCTAATCGAAAAAATCCAACTCCCCTTAAAAGACCAACTTTTGTTATTTTCATGGAAGAGCCTCAAAACGTTCGTTGCAACAGATGAAGGTTTGAAACACGTTGCGCCATTCATAATGTAGCTGCTTTTCCAAGCTTACTAGGCCGTCGAAAGGGAAGCTATACGAATCTTATCACTTTTCTTCTCCTTCTACCGTTGTGTATAGGACCTCTATGACACCTATATCTAACACTTTAGAAAAGCGTCATTTTTTCAAAGACCGCAAATGAATTCGATTTCTGTTTCTAATTCAAAAGTCGCAATCTTTTTGCTTATCGCTTTATTATCGCTTCATCTTCCCTTTATTATTATTACGTCAGAAATATGGCCTACAGCGCTTTACGTTTTGTTTCCTATTCCNCGCTCATCATGGCGATGGATCTCTATATGCCATTTGTCACGTTGAGCTATCAACTTCAAAAACATGTTTTTGGAGCACAAAATTATTTGCGTCATATTTCACAAAAGTCGATCTTTTGTAAGAGAATCATATAAGTGGTCGAACGATTTAAAACATCGAAGCAATAATACGCTTATTTCATTATTAGCTGAAAAATTACAAAAAATTGTTCAGGTGAGATAAGCGAAATCGATCGTTGGAAAGAAAAGTGAGTGTGATCCTTTCTGATACGTTATGCGCTTCCTCTAATTTACTTCGAAAGAACGCATTACGATGGAGTAATGTCTGCTGTGTGTATCTCTACCTTCCCTTGTCCGCCTATTCGGTGTTTTCAACTAAGAATTCATTGAAGTTAGAGTTATGAAATGTCAGGTTATAATATCTCATATTCGATTATTTATTTTAATTCATCAATCTTGAAAAGAGTTATAGACTCTCAAAGGTGATATAAAATTAACATATATATGGGCCACCCAAATTTTAATTTTTACATCAGATGCAACGCAGAGAAGCGAATCCTTTTAAGAAATTCATACGAGCGATATCCGGCTATTTAAAATAGGAGGCAATTGTTTTGCATGCTTTATTATCATTCGTTGTTTGTAGTTGTCAGATTGATTGGTCGGCTCAGCGGTATCTATCGTGTCAACTCTTTTGGGCACACATCGCTATTTGTTTATTCTGTATGTTTTCTCTAAAGTTCCACTACTGTTTTGGATTTCCATCGCATTGTCTGAGCGTATTTTAATTCTTTTTTTATTTCGTTCTTTATTATCCTTCAATCTCTTCTCTAGGTCATATGCCATTTCTATCTGATTAAGAGTTGCTTACAGAGAATTTCGAACGAAAGCAATAATCGAGACAATTTAAATAAAGGGAGTAGAGATCTAAATGATAGTTGCAGTAAACTTATGTCACCTACATCCGTTGAATGTCTTCAGGGCGGTGAAAAATGTTTGAAACGGCAAATGTTTTATGGAATTTTTTTTTTAATTTTGGATATGCTAGGTGATATTCTATTTTTTGCTGCAATTTTTTTCTACGAACACATCAAGTACTGTATTTCAAACTCATTCAACTTAAAGATAAGTGAAGAAAATTCGCCTTTGTGCAAGAGCAGCTATAATCAATTTGTTTACGACGCATTCAATCTGTCTGCAAAATAAGAGTAGTTCTTTTGATGTACTTTTTCTATTTCGTTTTGATTAACCGATTCGATAAGCGAATTCTCCTCGGTTTACTTTCTTCTTTGCCTCATTATCTGAAACTTTAACGAGTACTTAAACTCGATATTCCAACCAATTTCAAATTAACGTTTGAGGATAGTATTCCCCCCCCCCCCCCCCGCTCATCTGGAAAAGAGGACAATCACACATGTGGGAGGATTTTTTGTGCTAATTGTAGCTTTTAGTGTGCAGGGCATATGTAGGCTGACTGGTTTGCGGTGTTTGTTATATATGACCTTACCTTGTGACCGCTTATCTTTGATGATTCTACACGTCAAGTGTGTCTCTTTCACAAGGCCATATACATTCCTCTAAAGCGATTTTTTATCTTCATTGATCACATTCCTAATGTTTTTTTTCCACTTATAGTATAAGTTCGAGTATGATGTCGTTTTTGAAAACTTTTCTAACCTTATAAATTCCGCGAAACTTTTTTGGGAGTTAGAAGGGGGCGTCTTTTGCAGAAAGGGTTATTTCATTGCAATAGGTAGACCGTTTCAATGACGGAGGGACTAGGCGTGATTCGACAATAATTTTCAGAGTGTAGAAATACTTGTGACAGGTGGGTAAGCAGAAGAAGTTGACCAAGAAAAGTGAAGCAAAAGAAGTTGAATTCATAGGGTGACCGATCCCTTCACAATTAAAAGAAGAGGACAACGTGAAATTGGAAAGGTTCTTCACGCGCATATGTCGCTAAGTGTCTATTTCTCTGGAATATGCAAAATCATTCGTCAACTTCCCCATGTACTCTCTCATAAACAAATTTTTGGGACTTTTTCTGTCGAATTTTACGATAGAGTCATATGATGAACAATTTTTGAACGTTCGTTTTTTTTAATAGCCTTTGGAATTCACTCAAAATGTGAGCAATTTCCAGTTATTCCCTGCAAATTTGCATTGAAAAGGGCGGGAGAAAGTTGCGATAATGGAAATGGGAAACGCGGTCAAATCGAAGTGGGGAAGCGGAAAATGGCGCCACATACATAGTTAACACTTGCCACGGTGCTTGTAGTTTGGTGAAATTTGACAGCTATTTTCCTTTAGTCGGAAAGTATTATAGGCACTATATGGCTTTTGGCAGAGTCGATGAGGGCTCAGAGATTTGTATAACTGAAAAGTGAGCATTGTGTTGAAGAGGTTCCTCTTGAGAGGAGGAGGGACCTGATACCACCCCTTTCACCATGGGGAATTGGTGGAAGGCACAGATTCCATCAAAATTTTGTATGCAGTCACGATGTAATGCCATTTTTTAACCATTCAATTGGATGTATAGCTTAAATACAATTGGTTTTAGGAAGTAGTTATAAATGACACTGGAAATGAGAGGCTGAGGGAAATGGGGGAGAGGAGGAGGATGGAGAAGAAACTTCATGCGACCATTTCGGATGTTGCAGAGAATGACAACGAAACGGAATTGTATAGATTCCTTATAGTCTGCAGAAAGCTAGCAATTCACGACTAAAAAAGTCTCCGAATTACTCTCGACAAGAATCATTCAACTAGCAGAGAAGCTTTATGAAATTACAAAAGTTGCTATCTGAGAGTTTCAATTGTCGTCTTCAAGCTTACTTAGGTGCAGACGGGTGTCAGCTAAATGTGTCTTTCCTTCGCAACACTGTTATCGGCACATATTTGTGTTTACCGTAGTTCCAGTTTTGCGCACCGTTGAATGGGATTGCGTTCTCGAAACCGAAAAATAGAGTCGCTCATCGGCAGATGTTCAAGCAGTCGTTCTTTTATGCAATTGTATGTGTGTGCGTATGTATGTGTGTATCGTTTTGAAAATCAATTGCAGCTCAAATTTGGCATTTTAGAGAGTATCTTTGTCAAGAGTCAGTCGGTCTACAGGTTTCACCTTCACTATGGCAGTTCTTGTCAGGTGGGTTAATATCACTTTTAAATATTTCGCTCGTTTTAGTATGAGTGCCAACAATCATAAGAGTAACAATGATATCATAAAGTTTTCTACAAAAATTATTTAAGTAAACGCAATTAATATGTTTGAATTTGTGAAAAAAATTGGCTCAATTTCGTAAGTTAGTCATTTGAAATTCGCAAAAGCGAACATGATGAAGTTCACTGCTATAATCTCTAGTTAAATAAAATAACAGACAGAGCTGAAATTCGGTTGCTTTATCAGTTTATCACTGAGTTTTATGCATTTGAAGCCTCATAGAATGTATAAAGTTTGATATAAGTTATGAAAGGAGCGCAATTTTTTATGGGAATATGGGATTTTTAAGGTCACTTATGGTCAGTTCTAGTTTTCAAAACAATTGAATAGTTGCTATTTTTTCTTTCATATATTATCGATATGAACGATGCTTAGAAAACATTTTAAAGCAAATATCACCTTCGATAGATATCAAAGAAAGCTTCATCGTGAAAAATGCCAACAAAAATTCTACTTCAAATGGAATACTTCTAAAATATTTCAAATGAGGGTAGCACTATATTAAAAGCATTTTCAATTATATCTTCTCGAAACACATCAAAGACCGCTTATGTTAGTGTAGTCGACAGATGAACGCATAAATCGACTGCTATTTGCGCAGATTATCTTTCATTCGATTGCTTGAGGATATTCTTATAAACTAGAGGATTTACTTTTTGCCTACCACGCCGACATCATTCGTTTTCAAAATCAATTGAAGATTGATTCGAATTTATTTCTCCTCATTATTGCTTGATGTTTGATGAGAAGATCATAATTTAAAGTGCCTATTCGAGTATACCGTTTCATATTCTCGTAGTCAATTGCCAGCCAATCAAGTATTTTTCTAAAAGAACATCTGCGAACATTTTGGTGCATTTCGCAATTAATGACAGCCGATTATCCATATGCGATGCATTCGCACAGCGAATGATATTCGATTGCGAGAGTTGTGTTGATTCAAATCGTTTCATCGATAGCATTAGTATGGATGACGTTATGATGATTTTGACATGTACTTATAACGTTCTTATTTCTTATAAATTCAGTGTTGCTATATTGACACATCGAATTAATTCTTTATTGAGTATGTTTTATTAAATTTCACGGAATATCTATGATGGAAATAAGATTGTATTAAGTGCGTTCAGTAGTCTTGTAGATCAGGTCTGACTACTTTGCAGTTAACAATGTGCAGTATTATGTTAACTATGAACCTCTTTACCCTCCTACTCCCCCCCTCCCCATCCCCTCCCCTCTGACCGCACGGACACATGCTGTCTTGAAAATTTCTGACTTCCAATTTCCAGGGCTTATCTTCAGCAAATACGATTATTGAGATTTTACTGAGCACACTAGTAATAAGCCTTTAGATCATTTAGTCCAGTCTTGCTCACATTCTCAAACCTTTCTCCGTTCAAGTATCGTTCCCCCTTCTTGGCCTAAATTTTGACAATACACCCTTTCGATTTTATTGGAACTCATCGAAACGAATTATAACTCTTATCGAATTTTTCATAGGCGCACGTCATGTTCCATGTTTTTTGGCCATCATCCGATTTGATTCGCGTCGTTGCACTAAACGTCTCTCATTCTGAACGAGATTTCACAGTCAAACTTGTTTATCATCCATTCAACGTTTCGCTTTCATCTTTAACGTTTCGTGAAACGATTTCATATTCTAATTTTATTACAGTATATTTCGTTCATTCACTTCTATAATAAAATGAGTAAGCATTTAAATGGCGATATTTGGTTAGAGCTTTGTAATCGCTACTAATTTGCGGATTTATTTGGTGAACGGTACAACAGCGATGACCTCATCGGAAGCGGATCACTTCCTCTATTCCATGACCATCAACGTGCTTATTTGTGCTCGCAATAGCAATTTTATATTGGAATTTNTATATATATATATATATATATTTCAAGTGTGATTTCAAGCTAGTGGAATATCCGTATTCGCATTTGTGCTTCAACATCAACTTTCTATTTGAGTACGAAGTTGTATTCTGACATCCCACAATCGCTGTAATGACTTCTGCGTTGTTCCCATAGGAATTTATCGTTGCATTAATTATCATCTCGTTAGATGGGCTATTTGTCTCATCAAGCTTTAATAATTACTTCTTCTCATGTCTTTACATCACCAAGAATCATTTCATCTGAAGCCTTTGTTTGTTCCTCCCGAGATCTATTTTACCGATTCGAATAGCATCCCATCTCATACCTTTGCAATATCATTCCATACTCTCGGCTTACCTGCATGAGCCTAAAAATTGGACCTTTATAGCAGTGAAATATTCGGATTTAAGGTTCTTCAACTAGTGAGCTTTAATCATATTCATTTGAGCTGATCACTTCGCTCTAATGCGTTCGCTTCTTGAATTACTGCATGAACTTCAGAAGTAAGTCTCCATATGCCATGACGCGATCGAGATCCAGGCCAGATTGCCAATAGCGCTTTGCTGAGTGCCTTAAGCTGACGCACGTCATGTTCCATGTTTTTTGGCCATCATCCGATTTGATTCGCGTCGTTGCACTAAACGTCTCTCATTCTGAACGAGATTTCACAGTCAAACTTGTTTATCATCTATTCAACGTTTCGCTTTCATCTTTAACGTTTCGTGAAACGATTTCATATTCTAATTTTATTACAGTATATTTCGTTTATTCACTTCTATAATAAAGTGAGTAAGCATTTAAATGGCGATATTTGGTTAGAGCTTTGTAATCGCTACTAATTTGCGGATTTATTTGGTGAACGGTACAACAGCGATGACCTCATCGGAAGCGGATCACTTCCTCTATTCCATGACCATCAACGTGCTTATTTGTGCTCGCAATAGCAATTTTATATTGGAATTTAACCTCATCGATCTAGTACCATCACTACATGCTTTCATTTCCGTTATTCTTTTTACGATCTCCGTTCATACAAAGATCATTTTATATATTCTATAGAGCTTTCTACTTGTACCATTTTTATTATCATCCCCTTGAACAACCTGATAAAATCAACCAAGCTAATAGAAACCAACTTAGTTTTATATACATATATATTTATATACATATATATATTCGCTCTAATGCGTTCGCTTCTTGAATTACTGCATGAACTTCAGAAGTAAGTCTCCATATGCCATGACGCGATCGAGATCCAGGCCAGATTGCCAATAGCGCTTTGCTGAGTGCCTTAAGCTGTTTGAACAGCCCTTAGAAATGCCTAATACTCCTGATTTATTGCCTAGAGCTGTAAAATAAGCATTGCTGTTTCGCATTCAGTCGTATCATAGGGTACGTTTTATGGAATGCTTTTTCCGAGCTTCAAATATTGACATCTTGCAGTGTGTCACTTTGAGTATCCAACTAGGACACTGTTGAAATCTTTAAACTTCACATTCAAAAAATTTGCCTATAGTTAGCCTCAATTTTTTGTATGTGGTAGTAGTCATGAAAGTTGTTCTTATTGTTGAAAGTACAGATATTGCACCAAATTTTCGATCGAGCATTCAAAACATAAAGAATCTTATACTGATGCAGCAATAAATGAGAGCTTTCTGTTCATGAAGCAGATGTAGAGGGATGTTCGTTTGCTCACTCAAACAACTTCATCATTCCTGGAATGCCTCGTAGAAGTGTTATCTTTTTTATACGTTTTGGACCGCTGTGGTGAAAAACACAAGCTATGCTATATCATTCAAGGCACTTTCCGGCATGCTTCTCTTTTTTCCTTGTTGATGTGTTTCTCGTTTCGAATGTGACTAACTGCGGGCTATCCCCCTCCCCCTCACCTCTCCTTCCTCCTTCGCTCAGTCATATCTTTGCCGAACCATCTCTTTACACAGCACAGCGTGTGCTGCCATCTGAATTGTTCGCTCCCAGGTAACAACCCTTCTCCTCCTCAACTCTTGGTTTTCATTCTGGAAAATCCCCAAATTCCTTAGCCCTCGAACCGAACGTCATACAAAAACAGCAGATGTAGATTGGAGCATTTCTGCCTACGCCGTTTATGGGGAATTCCTGCATCAGCACTCACTAATTTCGCTCTTTAATTAGTGACCTTCGTAATTGTTTTTGCTCTTTGGATAGGTTGCCCTAGTGTGATGAGGTTCTTCCACGGGTATGGTCGGGTAAGCAGAATTGAATTTTTCTAACATTTAAGTGGCATTTTTGCAATCGTATGCGAATGTTCGACGTGCCGTCCATTTAGAAAATTTTTGAAGGTAGGTGAAATGGGCGGAAGCTTTTAAGGCAACGCCAGCAAAGCGATAGCGATTCCTTACAAGACAAATTATGCGTGTTCGATATTCTTTTGAAATCTGTTACCTAACCGGAATGCTGCCAGGCTAAACTTTCGTGGCTATCGATGTTATCAAATAAAGTCACGCTAAGATAAGACATCAAAGCGAGTGTTAATAGCTGATTCCACTGTCAAAGGTCATCTAGAGTGCTCGTTGAAGCAGAATCCTTCGAAAGAAAATTTCTGCGGTTTTGTTTAAGTACCGGCTACAGATGACCCTAGAGATCTGGTGGAATTATTGCATCCCTCTCCTTCCCCTTTCTCCCACCTCCCAACTAGGAAGTAGAAGGTCTAGGAGTTACCAGCTTGCTTCACCTCACCTTTGCCGTCAAATCGCCCTTCAGCTAGTTTCTTTCTACTAAAACAGCCAATTCTCAGAGCACTATATTTTTGAGATCTCAGCTTCATGGGCTTCTAAACTTGATTTTCATGTCGTCGGTTTTTATAATTATAATACCGTACTTATAGATTAATGTTCGTTCCTTTTCAAGTACCTCATCATAACGTTCGTTTCTTTTGAAATGTGCTGCGAAGAGTCGTCGATCAACAGTGTTCTTGGCCAGCCCTTTGTTGACGATTCGATATCCTCAGAGTTATATGCGGAATGATCCGTTCGTTCCTCTTAAATAGACTCTAGATGAAATGAGGCGGGTGTAAGTGTTTTCCTATCGGATTCACAATTGCACCGTCATTGTAAAATCCCCATAAATCTTTGTGAGTGACATCTTGAACGCTTATATTTATGTATTCTCTTTGCGAAGCATAGATGTGTTTCTTTTAAATTCATATCCAACGTTTGGTTCTTCTTCAATGCATCCTATTATCTACGAGTATAGATCTAAGTGCTATGGAAGGAAAAGAAGAACGTTAATAGAGGTTTTGCTTAGATGAACCTAATCGCAATGAGATATTTTCGCATTTTTGATACTCCACAATGAACGCCGATATATTCATCGAAAATTACAAGAGCAGCTATTATAATGTTTCATTTGATGTCTAATTTCTCATTTTCCAAAAAAATAATAAATAAATAAATAAATTGCACTTCGGTTCTTCCCGATTGTTATTGTAGGTGATTTTGTTTGCATTATTTCTGTGGTTACGATAAGGTTTCCTGAACTGAAATTGTTTTTTCTAAGTCTCACAATTTGGCGGTGTTACTCTTCCGATTTTGCACTGTTGATGAGGCTAAGGTAAATATGACTTCTTTTGACGCTACAGTGCGTCATACTGTAGATCGTGAGGGTCAAGACAGGATCAAATACCATGAACCAGTGTTGTTGATGTGGCCCTTTAACTCATTTTTAAACATCCACGCGTGTTGCGTCAACTACCACAAAAATCAGGAATATCTTCGATTTAAATCAATCACATATTATCGCGGTGATTTTCTATCCTCCTCCCTTCTCTCCTCTCTTTCCCATAATCTCTTTCTTTCATCGTCGTAATTTTCCGATTGTCTTCTATTATAGAAGCAGAACTTTAATGCACCCTTCGTACTCGACGTTGAAATTTTGCAGTTGTGGTAGCACGGTGAATGTCACAACGAACGATAACTGGAACGATTGCGTCGGGGATCTGACCGATCAGAAGACAACTTTTGTGGATGCGATAGATGCCGACGCAATCACCTTCAGTGATTGTTCACCTGATCACACCGGAGGTTAGCCATCGTTTAGATTTGCATAACGAGAGAGTTTTCCCCTTCCGCTACACTGGATGATTTTGAAGGTGTTTTGAAGATGAGAGGAGAGAGGAGTGAGGCAATCTAGAGCAGAGCCATGAAAATCTGAAGAAATCGGGAAAAGTTAGAGCAGTAAAATGAAGTAGGGCGTTTCAGTAGACTTCTTAATTCAGGAAATTCCTCCAAAAAATTCTTCACATGTTTGAAGCAATCGTTCGAGAATCTCGAAACGAAGTGAAACATTGGAAGGAGCTTAAGATCTTTGATTCTTTTGCTCTCTCTCATATATTCGCATAATTGACTTGTATATGTAAAAAGTGATCCTGAAAGTTTGCTCACTCATAAAATTAATGAGTTGAAATATTTTCAAGTTTTTATATATTACGTTGTGATTCTTTAGTGTTATTTATCGTTATGCCATAAAATCTGTGCTTTAGTCTTATGTGCATATATGCCATAAGTTTGGCGATTAATGCTATCTATATACTGATTGCCATAATGTTATATATCTATAAATTCGGTATGGCAAAGGCACTTAAGGCTATCATGAAACGTTTTTGCTAAAATCACACATATTTTCTAGGTTTTCCGAATTCCTAACCTACACAAAGCGGTGTTAAAGATTGTTTTGTTATCGATAGTTGAACAATCGCAAAAGATGTTTGTTTGGCCCATCATTGTCCGTTTCTTCACAAACTGCAAGGGAATGATGGCATGTTTGCGTGTAAATATTTATATTTGTCTTCCCGTCCTATAATTTCTACGAATGCTGAGAGACTCTATCAAAATGAGGTGGTTTTGTTCCTTGATTTTAATAAGGCCAAAAGATTCAGATTTTAGTCTCCGGCTCCATAGAACAGCGGAGTCGATTCCCGCTGATCATAACTCTGGTGAAAGAGATCAGTCGATTGCCGAGTCAATTGCATGACTCCAACTCTTCTGGAAACAAGGGGTCGATTCTGAGATACCCTCTTATTGGTTTCGTTTCAAGGGTTTCACTGCTGCAGGCGTTATTCAATAGAGGAAACAAAAGAATTATAGCGTTCTCGAGAAATGCGGCAATTGTCTTTGTAGATTAGAATATCTTATTAAAACGAACAAAACCGAGCTTCACCGCAACAGGCTGTCGTTTACACCACGCTTTACACTTAGCAAAATGCAGAAACCTTCGGTGAAGTTGCGTTGAATTAACTCAGATTGTCCTTTAGAAAATGTAGAAATAATCGGCAACCTTCAAGTTGATCCGTCAACATTAGAAAAAGTTCAGGAGAGTTAAAGATACATATCTGTTTATGTGAACGACCGGTACGCTTAAAATATAAAAGAATGCATGGCCACGCCTGCTTATTTACTTCCAAGCAAGGCATTGTGCTAAGTTTTTTGACGTTGACTTTGGTTGACTATTTTTCGAAGCAATGATGTGAAGTTGAGAATAAACGAAAAAATTATAATATGTCATCAACTTACATTACACCATTAGGCGGTGACTGCTTGATGAAAAAAGTGTATGAATCATCCAAATATTTTTGTTCGAATGATCTGATTCAATAATTGATCGAATTGGTCATTTATTCATTGATTGATCAAATTGATCATTTATTCATTGATTGATCAAACTGATCACTTACTGACACATGGCTGACTCTTACAGATTCGGCAAATATCGAAAGTCGACATTATAAGAACACTCATCAAGCGGATGAGTTGATTGCAAGTCGCCCGTTCTTATGTGATGAGCAACGAGGTAAATCGCCGAACACTCATACATCACTCACTTCCGGTCGGAAACAATTCTCTCAACGGTTCGCTTTAACGATGTTTTGTTAAGGAAGAGCGCAGAGATAAAGGCAAATAGTGCACTAATTTGAAAGACGATTCGCTATTTATTAGACACGGCTTTTAGCAGTTGTGTCACATTTTCACGCGTTACATCTTTTTTTTTAATCAATTAGTTTTTAAATTAGTTCATGTTTTTCAAAAAATATATTCATTCCTTCGTTGATGGAGATCTTGAAAAATGTGCCCATTTAAAAAAGTTATTTATATAAAAGCGGAGTGTGATTTATTTCCTTTGGGCCGAAAGGGTCGCTGTTTAGAACTAAGTCAATATAGAATATTTACAGTGCTGTTTATGTGAGCTCGGCTCATTGGACCTCATCAAAATCGTCACCCATCATGAGTGATATAATACGCTCACCTTGGATATAAATCTAACTGAAATCCATCTTAAATTGTTGAGTTTGAACGCTTTCAACAATACGTACTCTGTTTCCTGCTCACTTCTCCGGTTTCCTTTCCTCCTCAAAAGTTTGTGGCGAGAGGCGTAATAAGCCATGAGATACTGTATTCATGTATCACTTCTCTCTTTCCCTCATTGTTTAACTTAAATTTCTTATGGAAGAAATAACCGCAGTGTTCAGAAGGAAATCCCTGTTATATTTCTTGTTTTATTGTAGAACTGCTATATTGCTTCATCATAACAGTCCTCTGCGATTTGTGCTCCCAACAGGGGTGGGTTCAACTAGCGGCCAACAATTTGAAATTGGTCATTGGGATTATTGCGAGGCTAAAACTGTATTTAACCGCTGCTTTAATTTTGATTATCATTTTAACATCTTCTCATTATCACATCAAGTGGCCATATATTCGAGCAATGTTTTCCATATAACGGAGCATAGCTGACATTTATTTGTCACACTGATAAAGATTTGCTTCGATACGGCGATTAGATGGTACACTTTTTATCACCAAGGAATATATAATTAAAAAAGAACAACGTTTACTTATCAAAATGAGTCATACTACGCTATCAGGCGACTAATTTTTAACCCCTTAGATTAGTGTGACGCCATTCCTCACATCATTCTTTACATTCCTTTATCGTCTTACTAACTCTCCTATTTCATAGCAATTTCTGATAATTCTATCATCAGTACACATGTATTTGTTTAGATTGAAAGCCGACTTTTTTTATTTTCTTTTCACCTTAACAAAGCTGAAATTTCTCGAATAAAGTGCCTGTCATGTTGTAATTTATGATAATACAGGTTTGTAGATATGAATGCTGCCGTGGCATATATCTTCTAAGAAAGCAATAGAACTTATGCCGCATTTAGGAATTAAAATACCTTGAAGCGCTAAATGCTATAATTTTTGGGAGATGAATTTCAGTATATTCTATGTTTATGGGAAAGGCGAATATAGTGTCGCAGGGAAGTCATGCATGTAGTGAACGCTTTTGAGTATTGTGAATGGATGATGTTAATAAATCGTTTGCATATGAGTGTTCATTTAGCAGTTACTTCACGGCTATGATTTACTTCCTTTCTCTTTTTTTACCCCCTCTCTCCCCTCTCCTATGCTTCTTTTGTCTCGAGGTCCATTCTCTTAGTGCTGTGGTTCCATTTTTTGAATAACACTTCAAAATCGTCACTGTTGAAAAATTGAAACAAAACTGCTGAATGAATTTTAATCCAGCTTTGATGAGATTCCTTTTAGCAGTTCGTGCAAAGTTTTTTTGTTTTGCTATCAGTACGTGAGGATGAAATGAAGATTTAAATTCATCTAGCATATGCTCTCTTAGAAAGATTTAACTATGCAAAATATGGTCGTTTACAAGAGTCATGATGATCTTTCATCGAGTGTTATCTCGAGTTTGCATATAGTGTTGTTGATCTTTTTTTTTTTCTTCACATATTTAGTTATGAACTTTATGACTACCAACGTTGTATTTGCACTTATTTCGGCACTTTTTATGCTTTTATTTCGATGTTTGTTTGTATTTATGTCATATATTGGCGACATTGAGTGCATAGGCAATCGCATATGACCGCATTGATAACTCTGAATGTTTTGTCTTCTTCTTCGGGGCACTCCTTTACCTCATCTTCTAGGCATGCTTAATTACTGCGCATAAAGATGTGATCATGATAACGTCAATCTCAAGCAAATCCCCCCTTCCGATCTTTTGCCTATTTTAGGTAATAAGATCACGTTTGTAAACCACATCGTCCACCTCTACTAAGCATACGATGTAGAGTTCATCCCAATCCCGAGTCTATACTAAATGTTCGAACACGCTCTTACGTATGTCACCTACACAATTTTCATCCTCGATCTGTACAAATTGATGCATTCTGACACCTTTAGGCGAGTGGACACAAAAAGGGAAAATAGCACATAAATCCACTTTGTTTATTTCAACAACTTTAGCATTTTTCTTCATATGCAAATTTAATAGTTAGCTTTACACAATTTAAATGGCTAGCCTAATGCCTTCTAACACAAATTAAATTTCGAAATCATCATTTTTCTGATTGTTTCATAGTTTTCATTATGTGAATGCTAACGATAAAATAGAGTTTATCTTATCAAAACTTGTTCGAAACAATTTGATATTTTATTTTATTCGCTTATCGTTGTTGTCTTTTTTTTCTTATTACCTTATTATTCGAAATTGTCTTATTTTTTTTGCCGATAAATTACTCATTGTTCGAAAAATATTCTCTTATACTTCACGTTATTTGCTTTCAATTTGCCGCATCGAAATGTTTGCCATTTTTATTATTATTTATGTGAGCAGGCCTATTATTATATTGTTGCTTTTGTCTTTCCGGTTCGATATTCTCTCATATACCCTTGGATTTTGCGTTTCGCATTCTAGAGTCCCATATAGATAGCATCGTTTTTTTGAGTTTTTAGAACCAATTTTTAACAACCTGTTGATAAGAAAATAGGATTGGTGTCAAATGAAAGATTGATGTCCAATGTTTCTGTTGTAAAAGAACGGATTGGAATGTTGAAAGGAATCAACGAATATTCACAACTGTTGCTGTAAATATATCAAAGAACTCTGCTTTAATAAGTGGCTAAGATTCGTTATATATGTTGAGCGGAGTGGAGTCTTCTAAGAATACTAAACAAAGCTAAATTTCAGAGCAGTACAGTCTGTGAAAGAAAGTACATCAGACGATTCTCCGAAGAAAACTTTTTTCGGTAAAAGTTTCGGCTATACTCCGCAGCGTAGGCAAATCATAAGACGACATACTCAAGCCGGAGATACTGCTTGGAGTTTTCGACGTTTGGTATAATTTATTTTTACTTTTTATTGCGAATGAGTTTTTGAGAAAACGTCAATTGTTAAGCGATTAAGTGAGAGTTGAAATTGGGTAGAAAATTTGAAAGAAAATTTTCCTGTACGGGCAGAGCTTTGGAATAACTCAATAATAAATATAATAGAGTTTAAATGGAGGTGTATTGTTATTCAATGCAAAAAGTTACTAACGTATAGGAATATACGAAGTTACGATCATTCAACACACAAAACTACAAGCGTTATATAATTATATAATGCGATATTTACTGCAGAAGACAAGTCGATCAGCGATTTCGATCACCGAAAACAATTCACGTGAAGACGACTCATTATTGACACCGAAGTGAGTTGTTTTGCATTTATTTTATTGTTTAATTAACATTTCTCCTAATAAATCATATGCAAATGAAGCGCTTCATCTTTGTTGACTGAATTTTTCGACTTTTTATTGTTAGCATTTTCTGATATCATTTTCGATTTGCTTTTTCTCCTTTGTTTTATTTTATCGTTGATCGATGTGTTCGGCCCATCGAGCAATGCATATCAATCATGTCTAAAATCTTTTTAAAGTGGTGCGCTTAGAAAGTTATTTCAGAACACAGCCTCTCTTATTATTTTCGAGTTCTATTTCATCTTACCGCGTACATCATATGACATCATATTACCTCATGAACAGAGAGGAAGGAGGGTGTGTGATTCATGTTATACTGTAATGGCTATCTCTGAAATGCTTTAAATGTGGACATGATTGAGCTCAACTTTTTGAATAACTATGAAATATATTTTAATCGCTGTTTGATCATATGTTAATATAATATAAAGCCGAATCATTGAGCGATATTTACAAAGAAAACATTTAATTGCAGAAAAGAGATGTCAACGGAAACGATAACATACCATGCGGATTATGCGGGTGGCGATTGCATTCTCACGAGCACTCTTGGCCGTAAAAGCAAACAATCGGTGCCATTGGGCACTTTCTATAGCAACTGCATGTGAGTGTTTATTCTTTAATCCTCTACAATAATATGCTCTATTGAAACATTTCAGATAACAGTCAAATTGAGCTTGTCTCTTTGTTTGTATCAGCAATATTTGCTTGATTATAGCTATATTATTATAGCTTATTCAATAGTGCATATTATCAATATTCAATAGGATTTGACATGCAATTATGACAATATGAATGCTGCGTACACTTAAATAGTAAAATTTACTCTTTTAATGATGTAGTGGTGCATAGGGAGGTATCATTACATTTTTCCTCTACATTCTGTGCAGTCAGCGTGCGCAGTCAATCATACTGCCTTTTGACTGTGTCTAAACTAAACTCAACAAGAAATAGCTCTTTAATTATAGATCTTTCAAGCATCGAGCGCTTTTTACACATGCGACTCGTTGCATGATATCATTTTTAAGGTTATTTGTTGTATTGTTACCCAGTTATTTTTATGCTCCTTTATAAGCTATAATAAAGCGCCTCATATATATATATATATATATATATATATATATATATATATATATATATATATATATATATATATATATGGATGTATGTCTGTGGATGTATGTCTGTCTGCTTATTCGACAATTTCAACTAAAAGACGACTGAAGCATCAGTCACGAATTGGATTGGTGTAATGTACGCTAATGTATTCTATGCTACACGACGCTTTTCTATAATATTTCATATGACGAAAGAATTAGCATGCATTTAGCAATGAGTATTGGTGATGGAAATTTTTGGTTTGATTGCACAATGCTAGAAGGCATATAGCGATAATCATTTAGGTGGGTTCTTGCTAAGATCATTATCTCTGAGTTGTTTAATCGTCCCTTTCGTATTCGATGAAGAATAAAATCAAAGATTTTCTTCGCTTTTACTTACATCTTTTGCGCTTTAATTCTTGATTATTTAAGAGTTCGTAATTGTACAATTGAAGCTAATTATACTGCGTATAGTATATATCTTAATGCAAGGAAGTAAGTTTTAAAGTCCAGATTTATTATTGAACTATTATTGTTATTCAGATCTCCTCAAATGAATGATGAACTGTCGCCGAGTGCTACCGGATTGCAGTATGTGGAATATGCGACGATATCGAACCATAAAAAGCGGCGACCATTGGTTTGTTGACTTTGGCAATTCGTCTTCTTGTTTATTTAGCACTTTCGGGAATTTGTGTACTCTTTCTCCCTCTCTTTTTTCCATCATCCGTTCCAATCACTAAGTTTTTATAAGGCTATATACGGAATTTTGCTTCATTCCACCAAGAGGAGAATGGACTGAGATGGATGAAGGAGAAGAGGATAAATCTATCCACTGAATAATTCGATCAGTGAATAATTGCTTAAAAAGAGGAGATGGATGCTCTTACGAATTCGAGCATCTAAATTTAGTGTTTCAAACACCCGTTTTTCTTTAAAATCAGAACAAGTCGCTTTCAAGCGTTTCATCTTCGATGAGAATAGTGAATGAACAATATGAGTGATACAAAAATTTGCTGCGAACAATTTGAAAACCACATTTTTTTTGCAGTAATCTGCTTAGATTTTTAAAAGCGTCAATTGTGTTCATCGATCTTTCTGATAGTGATGCAGTGAGAAAAAGCGAGAATGGAAATCATGCTTAAAGATGAGAATATGCAAAAAAAAAATTGATTCATAATTTATGTAGGGTGTGAGATTGTCGACACTCTCAAACAGATTTCGGGGGCGCATTATGAAGAGACAACATTATAAAACATCCCACTCAATGCTATCTAGTAAATCGTTGTTATATACACTGTGATTCTATTATCTCGCTATTCCATTTACGATAGTCACTGCATATATAACCGTCCTTCAATTGTAATTCCATTACAAATTCAATTTCTTATCGATTTATGCATCTGAGGTAAAAGAAACGTTATAAAATAAAAATGCAGTACACATTTGTGCTAGGCGTTTATATATTGACGATGGTTTGTTTCCGTTAGTGAATAGGAGACATTTTGGTTCTTATGCGGAGGACTTGAATGTTGAGTTCGTTGTGTGCGAAGTAAATTGGCTTGCTTAAGAATTTAGCGCATTGTTCGTTTCGGCAACCTGCTCGCCGTTCGACGTTCCTTACTGACAATGTTCCTTTATTTCGGCCATCTCATCGACTGAAAGCCTATTGCCTTAGTGAATTCTGATGTCTTTTCTTCAAAGAAAGAAGTTTTGCTGATCATTTTGAGATATTTAGTGAAGAAAATGAGTAGCCTTTAGGAAAGTAATAAACTTTCCAGCTAAAGAAATTAGGCAAACGAGCATAAGCTTGTTAGTTCTTTTAGTCGCTCTAAACGCTTTTGTTTACTTTACATCATCGTCCGATTTATGGGGCACATGAAACAGTTGCTGACTTTTAAAAATGTTTTTTTGTACAGCTCGATTTCCGTATGTTCTCTACGCGTATTGAATCTTTCGAAAGGGATAAGGGGAAGAGGAATAACGAAGGAATTGAATACGAGAGTATGACTTTATTGGTAAAATATTGTTTGTAGAGTATTCGTAGTGTGATATATTTTCCATATATCATGTTTTGTCGGTTTAATTTTTACCGAAGCATTTGGCAGAAGCATTCACAACAAATCTGTTCGTATACTTTGAAAATATTCGTTTCGCTTGAGATTTTAATTACTCATGTTGGGAATTATTTATAGTCAATTTAGTGGCATTTATACTTTCGAAACTTGCGCAATGGGTATTCACCTACTGTTGTTTGAATAATTTGTATATACTGTTTATACCGAAGCAGTTGAGTTTGTCCACCTCTTCTTCCTCGCATCCTCTTACCTATCCCTCCCCATCCTCTTTCCCGACTGAATCGTTTCAAACAAAGGGCTCAACTTTGATTTCCGTTTTTCCGAAAATGAATTAAATGAACCAAGAAGATGGAAGAGGGAGATGACCATCTTCGTTAAACGAGGCGAAAGGAGAGACAAGAAGAATACTGTAAAATTTTATTTAACCTGAAATAATGTTTACATTTCTCTAATGTTATGATATAGAAAGGCTACTATCACAAATGCGTTATCGATATGCGGAAGGAAGAGTATTGAAATTTTGTGGGAAGTTCGTTAGGGCGACTTGCAACATTGCCGCATTAGAATGTTGATTTTCGCATTTCATTTTATCGAAATAATTTTGCATTGCGCACTTTATATTTAGTGATTCTCAAATTAAATATATTTTTGATAATCGTTTTCATGTAGTCCATTTTCGGCAAATTTTAGCATTCTTTTTGAAAGTTAGAATTGTTTTCTAGATATGCAAATTCTCCGAAATTAACATCTTTTTTTCCATATTTGCAATTAATTTACGAAAGCTTTCGTTATGCAAATTGATTGATTTAATATTGTTCGATTTTTGACTGCGAAATTCTTAAAGCATTTCTGCAATAAGCCGATTTATTTTTAGCATAGACGTTGCATTTTCTTTGAGGTTATTTCAATCGTGTCATAAATAAGGGCGAATTGCAAACTATGCACAAAACGTTGATTCAATTGAATCCATCTCGAAATTTCGTCCAACTCATATTTTTATTGAGCTAATATGCGCTATTTTTCTTTATTCATGTTTGCTTATCGCAGCACTTATCAGAAACTTATCAGAATTATCAAAATTGTTTTTGTTCATTAACGACTCAATCATTTTAATAGCATATAAATGAACAAGTTGTGTGCAGTGATGACTCATAACAATAGTGTTGCGACAAATTAAAAAAAAAAAAAGCGATGCGCATATACCCACCCCCATCTGTCACGATCGTCGTTGCGTGTTGCGCGCATCCTAACGGAACTACGAAGTGGGAAGATGGGATTTTACTGCTTTATTACTGCTATCTATTGTAATATGCCACCACCGCACCTTGAGTGCTTCGACTCTCCTCTTATATTCTCTTGAAATGTTTTATTGTCGATGACTCTTGTAGACAGTTTTTTTTTTTCGTTAGTACAACAAACTGTGTGAACTTTAGTGACGTTGTTGGTGACAGCCGCGTTGCGTCGTTTCTAAAGTGCCTCCTCCCAGTACAGAAAAATGTGATATAAACTGAGCTTTTGGGCATATGGTTCGAAAACTCGGTGCGGGTACTATTAATGAAATTTTTATTGATAATATTTATGAAAGCAGTAGAAAATTATACAATGTAAGCTATGAATCTGTTCATGAAAGTGATATAAGTCGTGCCTTCATTAGATATAAATGAGTGTTTGAATATAATTGCTAAATTATTATCAATTCTTTTGTCTTTTATTTCGCTGTTGTGCTTTACACAGTTCTATTTTGATATATTTACATCATATTTGCAATCGTCGAACATATATCAATTCTATTTTATTTATTTGTCATCGTATGAGATGGCGGCTGTCTGCTAGTTTAATACAATGATTTATCGTCTTGTTAGAAGATGTTCACTGTTAAAATTCTTCTCGACTCAATATTTAATGGAGTGATCACAATGTTTTAACATGTTTCACACTGAGATGTTCTTTTTCCTATTTCTCCAGTCTTCGAACTTAACTGTTTTGTGGATAGATCTATTCGTTCAATTTGCTTGTTTCATGTGAAAAAAATGCAAAAAATTGTTGCGTTATCTCGCATGTTATATTTCCTCAGTACTAGAAGGATATTGATCTTAGATATATATTATACTTATTTTGCATATTGTGTGATTTTTAAGGAGGCTGGCTGGAAAAGAAAGAAAGAAAGAAGCAAAGAGTTGAAGCATTATATTAGAATATGGTGCCGATCTTCGAAAATAATCATAACGGAATGCCAAACTTTCTCATATGTTCCCGATTTTCTTCTCGAACTTGGGACTCCTGAACGCCGAGATAACCGAAGTTTCGCTCAGAACCTTTGATTTTTGGAGGACTCCAATTTCTAAATTCGCCTGTTCCATTTTCGCCTGCTTCCGTAAAATCGGCGAAGCATCGAAAAAGCGGACGTTGTTCGTGAGGTTATTTGCCGTAGAGCAGCGAGTTATGTACAAGTTCAAGTGCAGTTTTCTCGTCAAGAGGGTGATGCAGTTTACTGAGATATCCAGCGACAAAGTGGTTTTTTTGATGCGTTCGAAGCACATAGCGCCATAGTCGAGCATGCTTGACAGCTTCAAAGCTCAAGCTGAGACGAAGCGCAGGTGAACCATTATCGGAGTGAGTTTCTTTCTAGAATTGTCAAAAATCCCTAAAGCAAAAAGCTGCAGTACAATGTCTGCAATGCGGATTTCGTGCATCATACAGACTATAACATCAATGGTCGTTTGATGGCCTAGAAGTTGGGTGTACCGAGTGGGAACATTAATAGAGGGAAGGAATCCTTTACTCATTTAGACGGAAGTCATGTCGATTGGAAGAGTGCCGATATAGAGGGGAGTGTCTGTCTCTAATCTAGGGTTTTCAAAAGTGTTTGTGTGCGGGTGACTCTCCTCACCTGTTTACTCATGCGGCATTGTGTGACACTGTGCTGCTTTCGTTACCTAGGTGCGCACGATTTTTCCGCCAAATCGAGACCCTTTTTCCCCACAGCGCTTGTTCGCACCTGTTATTGATATTTTCGCTGCGAATGAAGTGGTGCCTTAGATGGAGGGCCACCAAAAGATTGTAGAATGCAGAGAGAGGGACTAACAAGGAGTGAACTAGAGGTTGGAACATTACCGTTAAATTGATGCAATCGATTGCTTATTAGTATGAAGCATTTTGGCTTCATGTAACCGCAGTTTCGCGATTTATTAGCTTCCTTAAGCCTTAAAAATATGAAAGAATACAATTTGTTATTGGGAAATTGTGAATGGTATGAACGTCTTTTCGAATGTGAGGCCCTCTCCTCAAATACACCCCCTCCCCCTCCTGCTCCCTCAACTCAGTTGACATAGAGTGAATCAGTTTCTAGCACATTAGCACTCCCATTCTAAAAAATTGCCGGTATATCTGAGATAGAAAAATACCTTAACAACGGGGAACGGGAGATTTCTCTAGGGTGCTCTCATATTCACCAATTTCCCCTATTTTATGCATCTCGTTCATGTTTTCATTGAAGACCAGCACTTATGGAGCTTGTAAACGGCAAACAACATAAGTTTCTATTCTTTGAACATTCTCTTTACCGTTATCAGATGTGTCCGCCAATTATTGCATTTTGGAAATTGTTTGCATAAATTGACTATTCATCTAGCTTAATGTGACGAGATTCATCACGACTCTTTATTTGTTTCTTTTTCGGATTCATCCTTTAGATTTCTCATCCTATATTTACTTGCTAATTCCTAATTTATTGAGTTTTTTTTTTCAATATCGGAAGCACAAAACGGATTCTTTAGAAAATATAGAATGAAGTGAATTGTAAATATATATTTTTTACGATGAACATATGTTGTGCATGATTGGTGACGAAACCGCAAACATAATTGTGTTCACGATTTGAGGGTGTTAGCGGCACGAATGTGTATATTATGAGAGGATAGCAATGCTGTGATGACAAGGTCATTTTGGTCTCTTGAATAGACCACTCCCGTATGCGGCGCTGTTTTTGCATCTATACGATTGAATATAAAAATTACCTTTCTACCATATTGAGAATCGAGATCATCTATTTCCCGCATTGATTTCCACTTTCCCAATAATTGTTATTTGCTGAATAAGACATTACTCATAGTGCGCGCATTTCATTGCTTTCTTCGCAGCATTTCTGCCACTTCTTCGTACCGTTATATAATCGGGAATATGCTACTACCAGATAAGGAAAAAAGAGCCATGAATTACGATAGAAAAGAAAAGCAATTTGAGAAGAAAAGGTGATGGAGGAGAGGAGGGGAATTGTCAAAGCATTAAGGAAGTGATAATACTTAATGATATCTTTTAACAACTTGAAAGAATTGGCACTAAATTTTGATGGAATCCAAAAATTGCCTTCTGAAACGCAACCGCTGTCTATTCATTTTCGTCTTTGTGTTGCGAATGAATACTTCCTCTTCAATTCTTCTCTAATTTCGGCAATTATTATAATTTCTCCCAAAATAATATAAGTGTTACGTGACGTCTCCATCCTCTGTAGTGATCTATCATTCACGATTGTAAATTTTTGCATGATAATGAGTTGAGGTCATTGCATTCGTTGGATGTCGTTTTCATATGTATATCTCGAAGCAATCTTAGCTCCATATATTTCGCTCTAATTACTGAAACCTTCGGCTGCTAATGAGTTGGATTTATACTTCATTGTCAGCTAAGTTCTTTCATCGATGCATCATCCATCTTTGTCTTCTACATCGTTCAAATGTGACTGACTGATGCCTCATCAATATGGGTCTTTTACATAGCCGAAAAATATTATTGAAGTTTGTCGTTTTTTTCGGTAGTTTTTTATTCGATCTGTATTGCACCATTTCGCACTCCCTAAGAATTTCTTTTAGATAAAGAGCACTTATCCACTTTTAGTTCTATTGCAGTTATCTCCGTTGTTAGTTAGCTTAGTGTCTCCATTACTTCATTCATCTTTTTAAAAACTTTTCATTATCTTTTCTCGTTGATTGATCTATTCAATAATCGATCATTCGTCCAGTCAATTCATTAATTGAGCTTGTTCATGTTCATCTTTCCGGATAAATATTATACACCTTATCGGCTCTATTTTGCAACGCTTTATTCCTTCTTGGAAATCCTCGCTTATGCTAAATGCTATGCCATCTACTTCATTTTTTCTCTTTCCTTCTTTAACACGTGAACTGAATTTTGACCAACCATGCTCATCGCACTCATAGCCGACACGTTCATTTAAGTAACTGAAGACCGAAACATGAATATGCCCAATGTTTTGATTCATTCCTTTCTTTTATATGCCTTCTTATTCATACTCATTTAACCCCATTGTCTCTATATAAGAAAATCATCGCTACAATTAATTCCTTTGTAGCAATTTCTTTTCTTTCATAAGTTCAATTTCAGGAACGAAACATTTATAGTTTATTTAGCAAAGAAAAGCTCTACTTTAATGCTTAGTCATTAGATATAAAAATGAGTAGTGTTATGAGATGAATGAATAGCTGGTTATGCATATAACAATATCATAGGACATGGAACAACACCAACGCTGATATAAACAAATCGTCTTTATGACATCTTGTTCCTCACATCACTTCCGCAATGTGCCCCACTTATTGTTGTCTTTTCATCTCCACTATATATATCCCGCGCCATTTCTATTCTTCACCGTCATATTTTATGTTGTAATTCTCTAAGACTGATCGTAAATTCGAAGAGGTTGATGAATCACATCCAGTAGAATTTGCCCTTCCTCGAAAAATTAAGCACCTTTTCAATTCGCTTTCCTATTCAAGTGCATTATGGTGACATTGTATCTGTACATGTTTGATGGTCACATTCTCTGGGATGTCTTTCACAATCTATTGTGTGTAGTGCTCAATTATTTGTGTGAAAACTGTTTCAAGGTTGTGTTCACATGGAATATTATCATCTTCAATGAAAATGCTTTTTAAAAGATTCAATAGAACGTCGGTGCGCTTAGAAATATTCGATAAATTTGGCGATTATCTATAGAAAAATTGAAGCTTTCCGTATGAAAGTATTCGTTGAGGTGAGAAATTTGTACCGAACATAATAAAATTGATGAATGAAAGTGGAGAATTGTGTGAATGCATTTGGCTGGGAAGTTGATGATTGGCGAGTTGATTTTTAGATGTTGAGTAAGAGAGGTTTTCTATGAAAGCGAACGATTTATTTCCTATAAATACACTTCAAACGATGCAATCTTCTCTTCTTTATGCCAATTGAAGTTTTCATTCACAGACAAGTTTGAAGTGCGCATTTCTTTACGGCAATGAATTTCATTCACAAACAGCCTTCGTTCATGTATCGAATATCTGGTGCCAATGATGCCTATGATATCAGAAGCGATCGTTATGCGAAGACTCTTTCCTTCTTTGCACATCCCTCATCTTTGCACTCGTTTATGTTGACGGATTCTTCTATAAATGCCGGCATACAATAGCAGCAAAATGATTTCCGCCAGAAAATTGAATCAATGACGCCATGGAAGTTGAGGTCTTATGGAAGATTAGAGGCGAATCTATGGCGAGAGTATAATTTTACATACACTTTGAGAACACCTCCAAACCATTTTATAAACTGGATGCCTAATTTCTGTACGCTTTATCTGGCTGTGCCCGTTGGTAGGTCCAGCTTGAGAATCGTTAAGATTACATTTATTGAATTTTGTTTGATATAATTTGTGCTCACAGGTTTTGTAATATCTTTAAGGAAGTTTTAGCGTGATCCGGCAACTTCCGGAAGAAAGTTATAGGCAACTGAACGTGGCTAAGGTTTTCATGTTTTTACGGCTAATCGGATTGCATTTTACAAGCGGTCGGCCTCTGCAAACTACTTCTTTCTAGGTGATTCGTATAGGCGGTCGATTTACTTAAAACAGCAATATAATAATGCTGAGATTTATTATGCGTCTTCGCAAATAAGCTTCGTAATAGCACCGTGTCTGCGCTTATGTATGTGTATCCGTCTTTCTGCTCGCTTATTTCGTCATTAAAGCACTGGAACTAGATTGACTAATTTAATACTATCGTATTGTTTCGCTACCATTTCCACATTCGTCAATCAACTTCAAAAAGACTTGTAAATATTTAAAGTTAATAGAAAAAATTACATACATTTTACACCGATCGATTTTTTATTTTGCGTATGATGAGTCAGTGAACGATTTCTTAGAAATTTTTCCAAGGGAAGTTGGATCAATTCAAATATGAAGGCCGTTATTCTGCACATCTTACTTTTCTTCGTACTTTGTGACACCGATCGACTATTTGGAGGAAAAGCGAAAGCCGGCTTTTAGGCGTCGCATCTCGCACGCTTTTCCGATTGTTTGCTTTTAGACGCTCTTTTAAATTGCATTTGTAAGGCATGTTGTACCGAAGTGTTATGCTCGTGCATATCTTTGTATGTACATTTGTGCATCCATATCTATCTGTATTTGTATGTCTTTTTGTCTACCTATGCAGAAGTTTCATACCGAGAACTGCTTGAGCAAAATTTAAACAGAAAGACTACATTCCCTTGAAAATGCCAAAATTTTACACGAATTTGCAATTATTGCGGTTTTCATATTGCATCAGCTGGCTCAAAAAACAGATGCAGAGATGTGGCACCATTCTAAGAGATGGCAGTGTTCATAAATATCGTCTGTAAAAGATCCATTTTTTGCTGTGCAATTGGTGTAAAGTAAGAGTTCACCATACCGCAAAATGTGAGCATATTTTCAGGTCTATTTAGATAACTAGGATCACTTTTGAATTATTGCAGCAATTCAGTTTCGTTAGAGGAGATCACTGTATGGTGTATATGATGCTGAATAAATTTCATAGCTCTAGCTTTAAGGATTCATTAGTTGATTCTGCCATGCAGACTTATAGACAGAAACATTTGCATACTCGCAAACATCGCGTTGCCAAAACAATGTTTTGAGCATAAAATTTAAGAGTCAACGTTGCGAAAACACAAAAATTATTTTCTCTTTAGAGGAATGATGTGATCGCTTCTATGAAGTCATATATGCGTCGGATTTTATTATTGATGGGTAACTTGTAAACTTAAGTTGATCGGTGATGAGTGAAATTGAAAAAGCGCATGTCATATTCTGTGATGAACCTAAAAACGAAATTTTTATTCAGACCACATGAACAGAAGTAGTTTTTTTTTTTCAAATGGAATTAATTTCTGCATATTTTATATTTGGTTGATTTTAGTCGCATTTTGTCCATTGGTTATAAATAACATTACGAGTGCGCTAAAGTTTTTATCATTGTGCCTAATCCTTCTTTTGTCCTCACTCTTTTCCTCTCCACCCCTTCATTCTCTCTACCCTTCTATCCATTCTATCATCCTCTATACTTTATTGCAGTCTCGCGTATAAGTTCTCTAATTGGTAACGATTTCGAATGCAATGTCACGTGAACTTGTTTTGGAATTCGTTCAGTATTCAATCGTAACATCAACAGTGGGCTAACATCGATGTGTTGTTTAATGTGACGCATTTTAAATGAGGATGACGCATATGATCGCTCTTGATAGAACGCTTTCTTTGGGGTATTCGCCTTCAATATTGCTGCTCACATCGTCGTTCCTTCGGTTATTTCTCTTTGCCATCACATTCTATTTTCCACCTTTTTTTGTTGATATCGATTCGAGAGCATATTTACAACTAGCAAATCTGCAAATTATGATGATTCAACAAAAACAACGCCATTCTTGCATCAACTTTTGAATATTTGCTTCATTTTATTATTTTTATCGAAACGGAACAAGATCTGCACTTGTATGCTATCGAATTATTACCTAATTAGGCTATTATGTTTTATTCCAGCAAATACCATCTAATTATTTTGTTTGCTGAGAAATATCTAAGAAAGTTTTCTTGCTGTAAATGTTGAGAAATATTTTTTTAATTGCACAAGTGACGTTTGCAGCCGTTTATATGGAGTAAAACTGTCACATCTACCGTAGATCTGCTCTTCCCTCATGCAACGCATTTTCCGGTAAACGGAGATCCTTTTCCTCTCTATATCTTTTGTGGTACCACTGTACACAGAATGCAGCCATTCCCTAAAATTCACCGCGTACCGCTGGTGAGTTGCAAACTTGCAACCCCGGGGCATCGAATGCATTGCACTAGAATACATCTTTTTCTGTCGTATTCTTGAACATCATACAGCAAGCTGCTATAGTGGTGTATTATGATTCACTGCTAGGTATATTGTTAGCTGTTGACCATTTGGCCGCGTTGATCCTTTAAATAAATTTTGAATCTCTTTAACGATTGGTCGCATCTTTGAGTATTTCTCTGTTTGTGTTGATCTTTTGAACAAATTTTATACATTATTTGATATTCATCGAAGAATTTGTTGTTTGTCGCCACTAAACATAATTTCCTCTCATTCACATGTTTAATTCTTCCTCTCTTTGCCTTTTTTTTTTCATTGCACGATCCAGTTCATTCTGATGAATAGAAAATGTTTCCAGCAAAGATCTTGGCTCGAGTTGAAATGAAAAGTTTTGCCTCCAAATGGAAATGAAAATGTCGAGCTCAGGTTGGGGGCGAAAGTTTGAGTTTGAGAAAAATGTGCTAATTGACTGATGGGGATTCACTTCTTGAAGCTCAGTCATCAGAAACAAGCAATGCATTTCGATTTGCAATATTTTTTTTTTTTCATGAAGTGTTTGTAAGGCAGTAAGACAATGATCAATATTTAAAAGTACTATATAGGCGATTTTATATTCCTCATTCTTGGAGGTTTTTCCTTTTTTTTCTCTACTAGATCGGTGCTGGACACATTCATGCTTTCTGAACAATGAAATAGTTTTAGTTGCAATACATATGGATTATCAAAAAGAGATCACTAGACGATTAATGATTACATTCATTATGCGCAATTTTCAATCGTTTCATGCAATTTTCTCCATTTTTTATTTTATTTTTTTTCAAAGTTTGTTTGCCTATAAATTATCTTGCGCGATAACTGCAATCTCCGTTGTGTTGCTTTTCTCAGATGAGAATACCATCCGATCTCTACGCATATTTATGCATAATTTCGGTCATATTATATGAATGATATGATTCGCATGCACGAACTTATGGAAATAAATCAACGCAAAGCAAACGGCCGGATTGGAAACATGGGTACGAGGATGTTTTGGGAGCACGATTTTTTGGTTTGTACATATAGCACGTTTTTTTTTGGAGCAGTTTTATGTAAAAGTTCCGAATAAAATGTGCTCAAATTTTAATACATGTAGCGTGAAGCAGTTATAGGAAAGGCGAATATCATATGCTGCACTCGGCTCATTTAGCAGCATCTCATAGTTTTTATTCGACGATTTTTCCACTGTTCTCTACTGTTTATATTTCTTACATCTATTATTAGTTTTAGGCGATAATTTAAGATATATATTAATTAGGGTTAAGATTATTAACTCATCATTTCATCCGGAGTTTTGTTTTGAATTCAGTTGATGATTATTGCAAATGGTCGAGATCCTTTCTCCCACTGATATTTTCTACGATCATTACGAAGGGAGGCACAATATTTTCGATTATTCCAGGGGGGTATTATCGAGATATGATACATCTGAAGGGGCATAATCGATGAGTAATATCACTCGAAATAAATGTAGGAAATATTTACAAAGCTATCACTATAGCACTTGTTAAATAGCTGATCGAATTATCCTCTTCGACGCGTTTGAATGATAATTTTCTTTTGCGTTATCTTAGAGCAGGTTTATGATTTCGATGTTTGCAATACCTATGATTACCCACTCGATTGATTAAGATATAGCATTTGGATGAAATGTCGTTTATCAATTGTTTCGTTAATTGATGTTGTCATTGAAAGCATCATCGGTATTCCCTACCGGTTTTTATGATTGGTATTCGATTACCCCAGTCGAATCGTTGCTGAGAACTCATACAGCTGATTTATTTGGTAGTGTTTTTGATGTGCTTATTAACAGCAATGAATCTTCATTAAGAGCAGCTTGCATTTAGCAGCTTGCTCATTCTAGAACATTCGAGTAAGCGATCGTTCGTTATATTTGCATTCAGCAATATGTACGGTAAGTTTCTGTCATCGCCGAATGCTTTATTCACCTATCACTGAATGTAGTTGAATTATGCAAAATTTGACTCGTGAGGCAATGGTGAAGCAATTAAAGTAACTCCATCGATTAGATACTAATTCGTTGTAGAAATTGATCTTTACAGGAACAAGCGGAAATAGTTATATTACTAATAGCTGAATTATAGATAAACTTTTGATACATGAATATATATTAGAATAGAAATCTATTTTGTGTATTACATATTTTTTAGTTTATTTGTCGGCTATATAATGCTATTAAATATTTCGACACTTATAAATATAAGTCGATAGCGGTGATTCTCAGATAGTGTGAAACTGTGCATCAAAAAACAAATTGATTGAAGAGCTTCAAATGCACTCGATAGACACATAGCTGAGTGATCTCAATTGATCATTATTGTGCTGTACTCTTCCCATTTCCTTCTTCTTCTTCCTATGTCTATCTATCTTGTATACGTCGAGTTTTTCTTCTCAATTTGCCACATTTCTATGATTTATTTTTAGGCGTGCTAAGCACTTCATAAGTGCGCTAAGCACTAACCTGCATCGCATAAATGGTCCTAGTCGTTAATGTCACTTGAATTTAAGTGTTAGTGTTATTTCCGTCTAATGTTGGGAAACCGTGTTCGTCGACTTCCGGTCGCATTCTTGGCCAAACGGTTCCCTAACTGGATGGCTTTTCTTGGCACGTCACTCGTTGATTTTTTTTTGTTGGGTCCACATTTTCCATGTTCTCTCAGATAAAATTGCACTCCGTTGGATCTTTCTTATACTGGCATCGCGTTAGCGCTTTCAAGATTGCATATTGAGGAAGCAGTGGCGAAAAAGAGGAGAAACGTTAGGTCATTTCCGATGATTTTTAAAACTCCTGTCTGATGAGTCTCTGAGGAGGAGGTGCAGAGGGGGGGGGGGGGGGGGAGGAAGGGAGGGAGAGGTGATGAGAGGGAGTGAGGGGTAGGAAGACACAGTAGAGTAGAAGAAGGAACGTTTTTTAAATGGCAGTTCTGTGAAGAGATTATAAATTTTGTCTTTCTACAAAGCATATTCACGCTCACTATGTTGAGCATTATCTAACGTTTCTTCAGCAACATCTATCCATTCGTCATTGTTTTCTTGAATGATTTCAGCATTGCGTCTAAGATTGTGAATATCTGAAGGGAAGTATAATGGTGACATGATTGGATTTATCAATGCTTTGTCTGTTTTATTATCTGTTTAGTTATTCCAAAATATAGGCCAATTGACAATTAATTTCATGAATTCAATTTATCATTTGGCCGGATAAAATATTCACTACCATAAATATTCATTTACATTTTCCATTAATGGGATTTGCAATTGTCAACATATTATTCTACAGTCATCACATGAGTGGAAATTATTCGTCTTTAGTGTGGTAAAAAAATGTTATGAAAGACTGATTTATTGTTGAATAACTTTCTTTCAAGGGGGGACCAATTAACAGTTGATGAGCTAATGGAATGATGGTGTTTGATCACAGTGTTGATATCGTATTGTGATATTTTGTGTGCATTGCACCGTTCTCGAACGTTGCAGTTGACCTTCGAAAACGAGATTTTTGCATATGTTAGCGCTTTTATGTGTTATACCAGCTCGCGATTTTGGCTATAAATTTCGGCATTCTTTATGTCCGATTTCATGTCATATATGTGCTATTTTTCGTCGACCTCTCCGCAGGCTGAGTGCATATCGTTTATATATATATATATATATATATATATATATATATATATATATATATATAGTTATTTCAACGAGTTACTTCAACAAAACTGTCCAGGAATGAAGCTTGTTCTCGGAGGTTTCTGTGCTTCTGAAATCTTTCGTATATTTGTGGTATTGTTGCTTTCATTATGTAAGCATTTCATCTCTGTTGAATTCGAACATATTTTTAATAAGGAATGTTGATTCATACAACGTTGCTTCTATCTTTTGCACTCTCTGTTCCTCATGTTGAAGTGCTTTATGCCTCATAATTTCATGCATATTTATGCTTTTTTTTCATCTTCGATTAGCTTCCAATTGCTCCACCGATAGTACTCTTACAATTCTATATGGATCCGCCTCTTCGTTTTATGCGCTTCTGCATATTTATTTTTGCAAAACGAATTTTAACTTCTTCGCGTTTATCGGAATGTCTGCTTGTCAGTCAGGTGCTTTAAATCTTTAAAAATGTTGAAGCTAGACGATGAAATTAAGGGATAAAATTTGCACTGTAGAATGACCCACTTTACCAAACGTTAAAAATGACCCGTCAACTTCGACAATAGTTACATACTCAAGAATGTGCATGCAAATATGCATGTGGGTGTTTTGCATTCAATCGAGTGCCATTTACACCTGCTGAATGACAAAGTAGGTGGGAAACCCTCCCAGATAAGCTAACAGTAGATGTGATTTTGCGCAACTTTGGCAACCAATTTCATGAATTGTGAGCAGATAATATAATGTCTGCAGTACGGCATCTATGATTCAGCTGATCTGACCGCGCATGTAAATGCAGTTTCGTAAAAAATTTTTCCATACAACGTATGCATAGAAGTATAAAAGACATCCAAAAAATGCCTAAACGATATTCATTCAAATGGAAAATGCATGCATATTTTGAAGCACCTAAGAATCTAGGTAGAGTCAAGTAGGTATGTGGGAAAGGCACTAAAATGGATCGATAGTTGGGCAATGCTGTAAGAGACGGAGTGAAAAAGTGGTTGGTTGCTATGGTGGTCTCCAGTGATGGATCCATGAGGCGATCCTAGTCGAGCATTTCGAATGAAGCAGAGGGAAATTTTTTGATGCAAGGTAATTGAATTTTTCAACTAGAATAAGTTCTCCAGTTTGTATTTTTATGATTTCTACTTTTTTTATATTGACCTTTTAATAAATACTGCCACTCAGAAATTATAAGTTGGAATATGCGTGAAAAAATTGTTCAAGACGATAAAAAAGGAGTGGCCAATATATGATTTCAACTCCTCTCTAGCAGTGCTTCCGCATTCATAGTTTTTAATGATCTATATTTTTATAATTATCTCTGCATAGTTTTATATTACATGTTTAGAAATGAATTGATATACTAATCTCTTAGGCTTCTTGCAAACTTTTATTCGTCATTTCTGGATTTTATTCTCTTCATTCTCATATTCTGAGTTCCACTAATCTATCAAATTGTAAATTGTTATTGCTGTATCTTCGATATGCAATGTAAATTTTAGCCGATCAGATGTAAAAGGTTTTGCCGCAATTGGCGCAGCCAACAGGTTATGCTTTGCGAATCGTTTTGCCACAAAAAGTTCTTTGTTGTTGTTAAAACAAACTCAGTGTATTATGAAGGAAGGACTGAGTGACGGAAGTGGGTTAATCCTCGCGCATAATTATGGTTGCATAAGAGGTGAATTGCGGCAAATAATGAGGTATTTTTGGTGTCATTCCAATGGCTAGACTTATACGTAGTGTTCACATTTGGGCCCCGTAGCGATTTTTCAAGGGTCGCGGAGTGGTTTTTGGTGGACGCCCCGATGAAATTCTATCGAGAAATAATAGTCTTCAGGCATTAGATACTCCAAAAAGTTTTCAGGGAAATTCTAGAGGATTTTCTTTCGGTGATTAATACCAATTAGCCTAGGTATAGAAAGGTGAATTATTTTACGGCGAAGATAATTCAAGAATTCCCAGTGGCAATTTCTTGAGTATTATTTTCTACACCATAATTGCACTCTGTAGATTTATCGATAAAAAAATAGCTTCAAGCGCTATTGCAGAAAGAGTTCAGTTACATTCGGCTTTCAAAGAATAGCACGACCTATTAAACGCTGCACTTTCATTGTTTTCATATCACTTGTATAGTACCGGTGTTAGTCTTTAATCGGCGCGAAGCTGTTGAATTGCATATGATTTTCACTCGTTAATGGTACTTCATCGAGGGGGTGTTTTTCAAGAAGAGAGCGAGAGGAAGAGAAATGGAAGGAGTGGGGGGGGGGTTCAGTATTATATGTGTCTAGAGGTGGCTATGATGATCACCTAATGACGAAGATCTTATAAGATGCATCTTTGAATTGTTTGTAAGTGTCGTTTCATAGGTGTAATATTGATGGAATGCTGTACATTTATTTACATACATCACATTGCGTTCACCTTAACATCGATGATTTCGCTTGCTTAATGCATCTTTTTTTTTTTTATAGCGATATCGGCTTCTTCGCTTTTTCTTCATTGCAAATTTTATGGTTAGCCTATTCGTCGTTTTATGCTTTCTTATTTCATACATTCACTTTATCTCTATTCTATAGTTAGTACAATCTTTCACGCAAATTTTCTCTCACTCTCGCTCGTTCTCGTTGTCTTTCTCTTCGATAAAGCCTTCCTTCAATGTTTTGGAAAACGATTCATAATGTTTACATTCGATATTTCTTTAAGGGACGCTAAACGCTTAGATACGATATTTTTCTGAGTTTAAAAAGATTTTTCTTGCGCTAGTCAGCTGATGTATTTGAAGGTAGCAAACTGAATAAACGCATCGGGCTTTATTTGCATTTATTCCTCTTTCCCTACCCAATCTCTCTTCCCATTACTATCCGCCTCCTTCCCACTCCTCCCTCTCCCCGCCACCCATTGCATTCTACGACATTCAATCTTTTCAAAAAACATCCATCATAGTTTCTCATTTTTCCCTTACAATATTTTATCTTTTTTCGCTCTTAATGTTTTTTTCTACCGAACAAATATTTCATGTCCTAAACAGATTTCATATA